>JAECUM010018351.1:0-24843 GCA_016617855.1 Megalonaias nervosa
TGAGATAGGCACTAAAAATTTATAAGTGTGCAAGATATAATTTAATGTAGATGATGAACTCTGTTTATAAACATTAATATTAATGATAATTGGAAGTGCTATACAATTTGATACGATGTTGAAAATCAAATGGTCAAAATAAAGAATTATCTTAAAGATTACATCAAAATATTGGAGAAATAAGTATATATAAAATATATGACTAAACGAAACGAAAAAAATAAATCTGATTGATCAAGAAGAAAGAAAAACCAGAGAATTTAAGATACTCAAAAAAGAAGGGGTGACACAACCTAATCTTGCAAAAACAAACCAATTTAATTTTTTCAGTTTTTAAAATAGAAACTGTTTAATATATGTGTTAATGGATGGTGATGGAAATTATAAATCAATACATAGTGTACAAAAACAAAGATAATAATCTCATATTTATACATCATCATCATCATTATCATCATCATCATCATCATCATCATCATCATCATCATCATTCCTCTTTCTTCCTGCTGGATCACAGGGCCCTTGGCTGCAGTGCTCCATTTGTCACAGTCTGGGGTCTATCTGTTTTGCATACCTAGAGGACATGCTAATGGTCTTAAGTTCGGGTCAAGGGTGTCTCGCCATGTCATGGCGGATCCTCTTCTGCATTTGCGTGTTCCAATCCAGGGCATAGCGAGCTGTGTTGAGCTGTTGTCGGATATAGGTTTCCGTTGTGACCTCAGCTTTAACTCCTGGTTGGGAATTTGGTCTGGCTACCTCATGTGCAGGATCTGTCAGAGACAAGTATTGACGAAGACCCGTAGTTTGTGTGTCTCCATGCCTCTGCCCCAGAGAACAGTACTGGTTTGACGTTTGAGTTGAACAGTCTAAGCTTTATTTTCAGGTGAACATTATCATTCCTCCAGACAATTCTGTGAGTGGTAATGTCATGGCGTGCTTTGCAATCCTGACTTTGACGTCATCGTCTGTTCTTCTTGACTTTGTTCACAATGCTGCCAAGGTATGTAAACTTATCGACATTCTCTGTGTTTTGTCCCTCTAAGAAAATAGATGCATCCTGGTTTGTATTGACTCGTAGGTATTTTGTCTTGTTGGCATTGATGTCCAAGCCGATAGATTGGGCTATGAATGTAAGCCCTCTGTCTTTACTTGCGTGTGATGGAGTCTGTGACAGCAGTCCAGTGTCATTCATAAAGTTTAAATCTTTCAGTATCTGGGTCAAGGTCCACTGTATTACCCATGGTGGGTCCATTGCCACCCGGTATTTCACACGTGAGAAGATCATCCATGAAAGTAAGCATCCTTGCCTGACACCAGTGTCAACTGAAAGAGAAGGAGACAAAATTTGTGTTGTGTATGACATGACAGGTCTTGTCTTTGAAGAGGCACTGGATAATCCGGACAATATTCTCTGGGATGCCGTATTACCTCACGATTTTCCAGACTGTGCTTCTGTCATGTCAATACTTTCCTGAAGTCTACAAAATTTACATACATAAGTGACCACCATTCTAGGGAGTAGTCTTTGATAATTCGGAGAGTTGCTATCTGGTGTGTCATGATCTCACAGTCCTGTCTGTTCTTTTCTCAGCCTGGAATATATTGTAGACATGGCCCTTTTTCAGAATTAGTCTTGTGAGAATCTAGCTCGATAGAGATAGGAGCTGAATATCTTTCCAGTTCCGGCATTCACCAAGGCCTCCTTTCTTGTAAATCTTGACAATGCAGCCTTTCCTCCACTCCTGCGGAACCTCTTTTCTGTCCCATATTTCCTGTAGAAGGTCAATCAAGGTGTCTGCTGTAACTATCGGATCTGCTTATAAGGCTTTTGGTGGGATGTTGTCTGGGTCACGGGCTTTACCACTACTGATTTTCCTGATTGTTTGCATGATCTTTTCCTTGGTAACGAGCCCTATGTTTATGTTTAGATCATCTCCCTCTTCTGTCATGAGTATGTTTTTCACAGGGGTGACCATGAGCAAGCTGTCGGGCTGTTATGCTGGTTTTCTCAGGATATTCCTATCCTTTTCGCGTACCGGCTTGCCAGCTCTTAAGCATCTGTCTTCTGAATCGCAGCATCTCCTCACAGGTTGACGTAAATGTGCCTCTCACTCGTTCTGACTTCTTTTTCATAGAGTCATCATCAAGATCAGCACGAACCTGGAATATATTGTTGACTGAAATGGCGAACACCTATTGATTCTCAATAGTCATGAGCCTAGAGGTGTCATATCGTGGGTGTTTCTGCAGTCCAGACTTCTCTACGCTGCTGATTCTTGTCTATGCTATCACCAGCGTATGGTCTAAGCCAACATCTGCTCTTTTACAGGGTCCCACATCTGCAGGATAGCAAGACGGTCGATCGGATTCTCTGTAGCTGAATGTAATCTTGTGGATCCTTCAATGGGAAAAACTGTACCACCATTCATAAGGTCGTTCAGCCCAATGAAGCCAGAAAACTGCTCTCCGTTGGCGTTCATCTCTCCTAGCCCCTCTTTACCCATGATGAGTTCCCGTCCAATGTTGTCGCTGCTACTTATGCACTTATGTCGCCCATCACAAGTGTGACATCCCTCTTGGGTACTCTATCAAACACACTCCGCCGTTGCTTATAAAAATCCCACTTGGCCTCCTGGTTCATTGTTCGTTGGAGTATAAGACTGCACAATGTTTATCTTTTGGAATTTGTACTGGAAACGGGCAGTAAAAATCCTCTTGCTGACTGGTTCCCACTCCATTAGGCTTCTGCTACGACTCTATGATCTTAAACAAAGTAACAGAAAAGATCGAAAACCAACAAGTTTTGTAAATTTCAACAAAAATGTATTTCCTTTGAATTCAAAGTAAACATATGAAAAGAACTTACAATATTGTGAATTAAATCCCAAACAGTTCTAAATGTTCTATCATAGTCCAAAAGTATAGAGTATTCCGAATGAATTCCAGTGTTGCTCCGAACGAATTCCAACATTGAAAGTGATGATGTACCAATAGCCTAAAATAGTGTTAATGTGCCAACAGTCCTGCTCCATCACAGTTAAATAGTCCAAAATGTCCTTGAATAAATTCACAAGAATTCCAAAATATTGATTTAGTCCGAAAATAATCAAAGAGCACTTTGTAATTGCAATAAACAATTTAAATAAATAATTCCCCTCAAATAGTAACACGTCTAAAACTGATTCCTCTAAAGTACTGATGTTAAGATAGGAATGAGTAATTCAGAAGTCAACAATATTTATATTAATCGCTAAGATGCAATAACAGAGCCAGAATTATAGTCATTTTCCTTTCGAATTCGTAAACAACTTGCTTCTAAAACAGTGTTAATTTATATAGAAAACAAGACGTTGAACTCGACATCTTTAAACAAGTTTCCATCCAATTAATAATGATCTTAATACATAATCTAAAATCATAGACAAATATTAGCTATGTAATATGTTGTTACAAAATAACAAGACATAAGTCAGGTAGCCCAACTCCTACACTCAATTATAAACAAAGGTCAATTACATAATACATATTAAATATACTCAGAATATAATCACGGACAAACGCCCAAGTACAATACAAATTAAATATACATTACCCTTCCTTTTTCTTTCTTGCGCAACATCGGCCCTACTCCATTCCTGTGGTCGTCGTCCCCGTTGGGAAGTCCTGAGTAGAGATGTCCTGATGCCAAGGTGATTTAGCCTGATTTTGTCCATCGAACCTCACTCAGTTCTAGGGTCTCCAATTTGTATTTGTCCATCTCTTTGGCAACTTGTGCTGTTTTCCCTTCCTCGTGCAGTGTTCTCACATTCCATTTCCCAATCATTGTAACAGTCTTGGTGGAGATAAGATTTGTCGGCATATCAGCTCCTTTTCGGACTTGTCTGGTCTAAAATTATACGGCAAACTGTAAATAGAGAGAATATTGATACTGAGGCTGAATTGTGACCATACAATGTGGTACTGGACGATAAAGATGCCAACAATCTAGAAAGGAAAATTATTGATGAAGAAACAGTCAAAGTTGTAAAAGATATGCAAAACGGAAAAAGTACTAGAGTAGATAACTTTTACGATTGCAATTTTACAAATTTAGTTGGAAGGATAACAGACTGATTTTATTACAGTCAATAAATTATAGATATAACACCTGGTCACTCTTAATTACTAAAAATAACCCAGCGAATTACTGGTTGTTTAAGAAAACCTGAACATTCTCAAGTTCTAAAAAGATGCACTCAATTTCTTCATCTTCTTGTTAACTTTTAAATAATTTTCTCAACGACATTATTTTGCGCTATTATAATTGATATTGTTTCTTTTCATTATCGACCTACAACATTTCCTCTACCATCTTCTCCTCGCATAACTTTACTGGAATATAATCTTTAGTACATGTAGTAGTTAATGTTATTACATTATGGGGCTTTTTGTTTGTTTTTCTTTTGTTTACTCATGGGTTCCGTCTTTTTAAAGCCTGAAATTATGTCCAATCAGTTTGGTTCTCCGTACGGATAGTATGGATACAAGGGAATCTGTGATTACTTTTTATAACCATATAGTATTCTGACACTAGAACAAAACAGAAATAGTTTGCAAACATTGATACTGTTTTTATCTGTTTTTTATATTTGACTCTTTTTCTTATTGCAAGTCCAAATTGTATTTCTTCTTAAAACTAGATCTTTCATTAATTACAACAGATATCTTGTAAGCTTCATCAGATATTTTATAAATTGTATGAGCTGGTTTTTTCCCATAAAGTTGCTCATTATATAAGTTATATTTTTATACGTTTTCTTATATACTTAATAATATATCTTTTGAATTTGATAACAAATCTCATGAATTTTTAAAGATATTAACCGTATATGATATATTGTGTACAGTTATAATTAATATATCCTATAAAGTTTATAAAATATATAATTTACAAGATCTTTATATTTTATAGATGTGCGGTATTACCTGTGTGCCGGTTTTCTGCGGTATTTATTTTCAGTGGTACATACCACGGTACTTTTTAAACGATATTAAACATGTTTTCATTTTGTTAAATTTTAACACAAAATAGTTATATTCATTGCAAATTAATTTCAAAAATATCCACCTTATATTTTCTGGTTTGGTGAGTCAGTGTGTTTTATGTTGTCTGGTTCTTTCTGCTTAATATCGTGTCCCAGGTGTAAGCAGCCCAGTCCGAGTTTCCCTGCCTATTATACCGATAGCTAGTAAATGTAGGGTTCGGTGTCAACACTTCCTGTTTGTATCAACAAGCTCTCTAATGTCAGCACAATGTCTTTCACGGGGTGTCAGCTATAATGTAAGCCTCATCGTCCCACTTTAGTTACAGTTTTTAGATTGCAACTTGCACAACAATTAACATACACATAGAAAATTATCCTCTGAACGTGTGAGGTACTGACCATTCCATTTTATGGGGCGGGGTAGAATGATGCCGCGATTTTATTTCGAGCCGAGATATTTTTTTTATCAATTATATTTTTTCAAATAATATAATGGATAGAATACGTTGTTATTTTGCTTTAAACAGGAACAATATATGTTTCCAGCTATTTGAGAGCAGGAGATGTGAAAATAAATAAAAAAATCTCAGGCTACTGCCTCAGAAAATTCAATTGTTGGACACCAATATTAATTGCGGTACGTATCGTGGTATGTTCGAAAATACCGTGATATACCGTGGTACAAAATTGTTAGTGGTATCCAATTCTATTATCTTGTCTTTCATATCAAGAAAATATTTTTTTCCAAATAATATAATGTATATAATATGGTGTTATATTGGTTTATATCACAGCAGTATATTTTTCCAGCTAATTACAGACTGAAATTAAACCAAAAAAGTGCCAGCCCACTTCCCCAGGCCATTGAATTCTTGGTCCCTAGTATAAATGCGATATACCGTGGTACGTATCATGACACTTTCAGAAATACTGCGGTATAAATTTCTAGTGGTTCCCAACTCTGTTATTTCTGGTTAGTGAATTCTGTAGGCTTATCGATGAGAAAATGCCCCAGGGGCATGTGAGGCTAAAACAATACTTGCAACGCGCCAGTACAGTATAAGGCCGACCATATGCCTAATCCGAAGTTTTGTGTATCATAAGAAAGTCCAGCATTTAAGGTAAATTGTTAATTACGTAACTGTTGTAGATAGGTCATTTAAGAAAGGTTATATTTTTCTGCTTATTGTCTAAATGTGATCGGTGCTATTCGATTCTGGAAATTATCCAAGGAACGTTATTGGTTGGGGTTTTTCTTCTTTGCTTGTTGTTGTTGTTGGGGGTTGGGGGTTGGCGTGTTTTAAAAAAAAAAAATAATATTCAGGCTGTGTTAACCAGGCATGGGCCTCGCTGTTCATGCTTTGCCAATGGAGAACGACTACTCAGTATTCTAAGAGTCAGATTCACTCAACAGATTTTCAAAAGAGAACAAGCGTTACATACGTGTACTTAAGCAACCATGATTGTTTGTCTTTTGTCGCATGTCAAGATGTCAGAATGACAGGATAAGCATCGTAGGATTGAACTATATATACAGGATAAATTAGTCTGAACAAAGTGCCGAAACTTACGTTGAAGAAACTAGGAGAAGAATTTGGCAAAGGACCATTATAAATTATACTGGGTATTTAAACATTATGGATTATCATTATGGATTATCATTCCTACTTATAATGGATTTATGGTAAAGTTAAAGTTTTAAAACCTCTCGTTCCTTGAATGTTTCTTGAGACGATTACAGTATTTCTATATGGAACATTTGATTTATTAGTGTCATCACTAATTTTCGGAAAGAAACGTACTTTGTTCACCTAATTTGTCATTAAACGTTTAAAAATCCCCAGCATGATTGTGCACTCATACGCACATACACAGATGCCCCTCCCCCCTCTCTCTCTCTCTCTCTCTCTCTCTCAAAGAAAAGCAATGTCAGATTCGCATGAAAGATTAGGGAATATACATGGATGCGAATTCTACATGTCATAAAACGTATGATTAGATGTAGTGTCGATATACAAGTTACAAAGATGTCAAATTTCTAGAACTACTAAAGCAAGCTAGTATTATAGCGGAGGAAATTACAGAGAATACATCCAAATGGTAATTCATTGCCAGTGTGGATAAACTGTTCAAAGACTTATTATTCAATCAGACCGCTCCGGAGGCCTAGTGGTTAGTGCGTCCGCCTCGGATGCGGGAGATCGCGGGTTCGAACCCCGGCCGAGTCATACCAAAGACTTCTAAAAAATGGTACTAACAGCTGCCTCGCTTGACGCTCAGCATTAAGAGGTTAGTGTTAGGACTGGTCGGCCAGGTGTGAGGATAATGTGACTGGGTGGGACATCATGCTACATGTCTGCGGCATGATGCCCCAGTGCTAGACATCACTATAAACTGTCACACTGCAGACATCGTAGCGATATGAATGAAAAATTGTTAAAGCTACGTTAAAAATCTAAATCACACACACACACACACACACACACACACACACACACACACACACATTATTCAATCATAAATAAGAAAACTTCACATTGAAAACTGTTTAAAGAGGATAATAACTCAATTATAAACAAGTAAGCTTCACATTATAAACTCTTAAAAGATGCTCATTATTCAATCACAAACCAGTAACTTTTCAGGTTGAAAACTGTTAAAAGAGCTGCATTAGTCAATCATTAAAAAGTAACTTTTACATTGAAAACTTTTAAAAGAAGTCCTGCATATTCAAAAATAAGCAAGTAAATTCACAATGAACACTGTTCAAAGGGGCTCATTATTCAATCATAAACAAATAAATTTCACATTGAACACTGTTAAAAGAGGCTCGATATTCAATCATAAACAAATAAATTTCACATTGAACACTGTTAAAAGAGGCTGGATATTCAATCATAAACAGAAAAATTTCACATTGAGCACTGTTCAAAGAGACTCGATATTCAATCATAAACAAATAAATCTCACACTGAACACTGTTCAAAGAGGTTCACATTAAACACTGTTCAAAGAGGCTCATTATTCAGTCATAAAACAAATAAATTTCACATTAAACACTGTTGAAAGAGGCTCATTATTCAATCATAAACGAGTAAATTTAACGATAAAAATTTAATTGGCAAAAAATAGTACTATAATAAATGGCGAAAACATTTACCTGGTACAAATATAAGAAATTCTTAAAGTATATTCTGAACGAAGGGGCTTAAATACTTCTCAAATTCGTTTTTCGAGGAGAATAAGAGACAAAACAAATTCTTGCATTTAAAATTATAAGAAGGTTCCAAGACTCGTTAATAATCGTTTAAAGAAGCATCATTCTGAAACAAGAGATGGCGAAACAAATTACAATATTTTAATATTTTTTGTTACGAAGCTGAATCATGCGTATGAAAAATAATAATTAGAAAAATTAGAAAGATTTGGGTTCAGGAAAATTCCAGCTAGTTTTCTCGATTAAACTCTCAGTGAGAGAAATTGGTTTATTATTATTAAGTAAATTATTGAACTTGAAATGAAATGGAGAGTAATGTACATTATTGAACTTTACTCTCCATTTCATTTCTGTTCATTATTTTCTCGGGCAATGTTGCATAAAACACATGCAACATTGCCCGAGAAAATAATGAACAGAAATTAAATGGAGACTGAAGTTCAATAATGTACATGATATACTAGACACAATATTTAATCAAATATACATAATATACTAGACACAATACTTAGTCAAATATACATGATATACTAGACACAATATTTAGTCAAATGTACATGATATACTAGACACAATATTTAGTCAGAAGAGTTTTTGTACGCATTGATCTTTTGTCCCAAAGAAATTGTTTCACGCTACATATGAAAAGATATTGACGAAAATAAGGGAAGATTCATACATCAATTAGCCTGAACGAGTCAATCAGATATGCAATTGTATCTGAAGAGACCAATTATCATTATTTTGGAATAAATGATTTGTCAAAATTACTATATATAAAATAAGCAAAAACCACATTAAACTACTTTAGCAAGAATTAGTGAAGCGGATTATTTCTATGTTAATAATATCATAAAACATTTTCCAACAGAATTTCCTTGGTGAGTTACATAAATAGTATGCAACGAATGATATTTCATTGTTACGTGGTAGTTTTGAAGAACTGAGAAATGTATGTATTAATAATTATCAACAAGATCTAACACATTTTGTTTTACTGCTCCTGGACTGGTTTTTCATATCGTATGAAAAAAAAGTAAGCTAAAATTAGAACACATATTATGATATCTTACTGATTATTTAACCTGGAATTAGAGGAAAATTAATTTTGATTCCAATGAGATATGCTAAAGCAAATCATGAGTATTCCAACAATGAATATAATAAATGAAGGGTATGGTCATTCATTATGATGGTTTCTTTTTATGTTGACTGGTTTTATAGATATGCCTAACTATTGATTGGAAGAATTTTGTATGGAAAGAATGGGTACTTTAAACTTCGTTTATCGTATTTGATTTTAACAAACTTAGCAATTAAATTAAAATTGATATATTTTCTGTTTATTTTATTCCCTGACTCCACTTGTTCAGTATTTCATACACCAATTTATCGTCCTTTATATTACAGATATCATTTAGAATGTTAGAAATGTAGTTGAAGTTCAATTTCTATTATCCCATCCATTGCATCTACAACATAATTAATTATTTCATAAGGACATTTATTGGTTGCAGTCGTCTCATTACATTTTGTAAGTAATTGTTTTGTTGTTGATATATTGTACCTTTTGTTTTATTTTTGTTTCATTCTATTTCACAAACACATATACCACAATTTATGGTTGGAATGCGCCATTCGTACTACATTTGGTACACTTTCCAAACGTCATACCTGTAACCCTGTTATCACCTAAATAGATTTCACCACAATCCATTGATTCAAATTGTAATTATTATATTATTATAAAATAGTATAGGCTTTAATTGACTATTCAGAATGTTTCCTGAATAAAAATATAAATAAATAAATAAATAAATAAATAAAATATGCTGCGCGTGCGCGTGTGTGGTGTACTTGTGTGTGTGAACCTCTTAAGTCCAGCCATACACAATGGTGGTCTGTGTATATAAGTTTATAATATTAATACTGCTAATTTCACTGTGTTTTTCTCCTGGTTAAAATATTTCGTTGCTTATATACAATATTGACTTATTTTATACCTCTATGAAATAAACCCATCCTTCAACAGTAATCATTGTATGAATAAAGAAAACACATTGTAATTCTTCCACAGAAATCATTTTTTTCTTCTTCTGATGTTGGATTGAAATACTTTTCAGCATATTTTTCTCTGTCTGTTCTACAAAGTATCATTACTCCTTTAAAAACTAGTTTTTGGTGAATCAAGTACAACAGTCCTTAAAATCGTATTACATGCCACATCAACAATTATCTCTCTTTGTCATGTAATCATAAACGAAAGCAATTCTATTTATGTACTATTCATAAACACAATGAACCAATGTATCATAAGTATCTGTATTTTATTGGAGGTAATATTCTCTAACTCATAATCTTGGTTTGAACCGTCCACTACTTCAGATGCATTTTCTAATGTAACTGTAAATCCAAAATTTTGAGGAAAAACAAAAGGATACAACGAACACTTATCTACATATAGAAATCATGTGATTGTTCGATACTGATCATACCTTTATAAGATTTTCCATAATTTATTCCTTGCGCTAATTTGTTTGTTCTCACATATACTGGTAGCCACAAATCTTTAAACGTCATTGAAGACCAGTATTCATTGTACTTCAACAATTGCCATTACTACCGTAAGAAATTGTTATATATGCGATAAACATTATTCCCATATCGGTAACAACTGTATTGTAAGCATCTCCTTTAATAAATTTTATATCGAACGAAATAAAAAAATAAAAAGGTAAAATATAGAAACTATCAGGTAAACTCAACACATTTGTCCCTAAGCTAGGTAGGTAATACCACTTGAAGCATTTGTTCAGATTTTGTGCTACCTGGCGTATGTATAATACAATGATGTGTTGTATTAAGATGTTTTTCATCCTGTTTCTGAGCAGTTATATATTTTCCATCTATTGCCATTGCCATCTATTTAATTAGCTAAACTTTAGAACGTGTTCTATAGTGCATAGTGCTCTCCGTCTCTCTTTATCTCTATGATTACAGCTAATTATCTCCCCGCCCCTCCCCCCCCCCAACAAACAAACAAACTAGCGCCCATTTCAACAGCAAAACAAAAAGTATTACTATAAATGATCTGCGTATCGAAAGACTGGTAAAAGTCATAAAGTCCAGACTGCTTAGGTTTCTATTAAACGGCATCTGGACGAGTAGAAGAAGAAAGAAAAAAGCTTCCTCTAAATTATCAAAGTTCTGAGAAACCAAACAATGTTCTCTTAATTCTCCTTTCCTGTAATCGATTGAATTTGCCCAGTTTTCGTTTAATTTATCCTGTTTTCTGCAATTCTTCTAAAGTTTCATCATGTTTTACTCTTTTATCATTTGCATCATTTGGATGAAATAATTGAAATATACGTTTACTTTATTTGATTGCTGAATCTTTACTAATTGCTCCTCTTATTACAATTACTGCTACTACCACATTTAATGCTTACGCTGATTACACTATTTGATGGAAATACATTTTTATACTGCTAGCTTCTTTTAATTTGATAAATAAAGGCAGGGGATTGTCATATCAACCTCAGCGATTAATAATGAAAAGTAACGGCACTCTTGTAGATCATATGTAAATGATTCTTTTATAATGTATTTTTCATCACCATAGTCATCAACAGTACAAATCAGTGATTGGCTTTGAACCATAAATCTCTCTAATAGACGATAAAATTGAACTTAATGCTAGTATTCTTTTAAAGTTCAGCAACTTAATGTTGAAAGGCAATTATGTTATGTAATATGTATTCAGCAAAACATGAATGAGATAAGAAAATTCCATAGATAACAGCCATTGCTTGACGTGTACTTTCAGCCTTAAAATTTCCAAGGAACTATATAAATTTGACTTACCTATTAAATCATCACTTGTAATATTAAATGGTTCGTTTTCTGATATCTTGATCATACATTGATCACCATAATGTATTGGAATAAGATGAAAGCATCATACTACTAGGTAGTACTTTTTTAAGCTAATCTACTTAACTAGTTTGTAATTTTATCACTGCTACTATTTATTGCAATACTCTTATACCAGTTTTGTGCTTAATTCAGCTTTAAATGTCTCTGTATCTCTTTCTGTTCCTGATTTAGTTGTATCGGATCTTTACTTAATCTTAAAGTCTCTTTATCTGGTGTTGATTGCAAGATGTTGTTTTTGGTAATATGCTTTAAAAGTTGTAATCTTTGCTATTTAGTTTCGTAAGTTATAATTCTATAAATATGAACAATAGAAAATGATGACCGGTGCACATTTATTTAATGTTTTAGTCGGGGTGGGGCTGGGTAAATCTGGTGAGTATCTGAATTAAATAATGACGGGCGGTATCTCGTCCATTTCCGCTTCTCAGACGAGTTCTAAAGCTGTTGGACTTTATAATGTCAGAACAGGGTTCATGTTATTAATTCCTTTTTTTTTTTTTGTCTCTTGGTGTTGGCTGCTTATTTTTAAGACAGGAACTAAGGTATTTTCTAGCTGAGACAGGAATCTACTGTCTAAACCAAATTGTATCGTGGGGATATGGTGTTTGTTTTTGAAAAATAATTTATGTCTGTGTTCGGTTGGGTGCTTATTTTGGAAAATAAAAATAAAGCTTTTTATGACTGATTCTGGAAGAATACGGTCTAAAACATTTAATAGGGGTCCATATGGTGTTCTTTGTTTTTAAATTATTTTTGTTTAGTTGGGGATGGGGGTATTGTTTTTTAAAATGAAAATAAGGTTGTTTGTAGCCTTATCTAGGAAGAATCGTGTCTCTATTATTCTCTGCCGGAAACGCATAGTCCTTGAATTAGTCATGCATATCTTAGACTATTTGGAATACCTAACTTACTTCTAAAATTCAAAAGGTATGATAGTCATCTTCTATTTGGAACATATCCTCTTGGACCCGTCTGAGTACCGGTAATTTGAAATTTTCTTTTTATTAATTATTTTTTAACCGGCATGTATTTGCTCAATGTTGGTTTCGTACAGATTGTGTGCACCTTTATACATAATAAATTACTTGGACTTAGTCACCATTTATTACATTTTTTTATGTGACCAGAAGTGGATGAGTAATTTTAGATCAACATATATATATATATATATATATATATATATATATATATATATATATATATATATATATATATATATATAAACTAATTCCACCTGTTATTCTACGTTCGATCGTTTGGGACATATCATCGTCTGTCAAACGTTCGAGTTTGCCTTTGATGTGTGATGACAATAATTGAGAAAAAGTAATTTATTCTAACAAAGTTGTATCTTCCATCTGTATAGTGAGGTGGCTACTGCAATATTGTGACTACACTATTTTCTGGCTCTGTAAAGTACTTTTCAAACGTGAAACACTAATGCAACTATTTTGTACTGTGTCTTTATCTACATTTAGAATCAAAAAATGACGAGATTTGATAGCTTTTATGCATACCTGCTCATAACAGACATACTCAGTTAATGTCATTCATAATTGACATTCATCAAATTCCTCGCCAACCATCTAGACTAGTAGCAAACATCTTTGCTAGCCAAGGTTCCGATAGGTTACCCTATCTACACCTTGACGGATCGAGCAGATATTTCTGTGCTTCGGGTCTGTGAATTTCATTGGATGCGGCGACAAGTCACCGCATCCAATCAAAATTAAGTTGTTCAAATTTGAACTCTATTCCTACATAATCGAGACATGGGGAGCACACATCTTGAATGGACTCATAAATAAGCAAATACACTTGTAATGACTTCTCTCTGGAACGTCGGTATACTTTCAATGTTAAACTTACAAAGTCTCCTTTATGAAGTCAATGGCCGCCACCATTTTCGGCAGATATACAATGCACCGCTGTTACAAGCTGTTGGTTTGTTGGTATTAAATACTAAGGGAGGCAACTCATAAAATCCAATAGATGTCGCTAGGACAAAGCACTAAAATACCTGCTCGATCCGCCAAGGTGTAGATAGGGTTAACATATCGGAACCATGTCTAGCGAAGACGAGTAGCAAAATTCTAGATGTACTATGCCTGTACAATTTTCGAAGATTACACTGTATTTAGAAATTGTAATTTTTTATATGATGTTCTCTTATTCCGAATGCGACGTATTCTTAAGGAATATCAACATATCTTACCGGAATTTTAAATGCAAAAAAAATATGATAGTGGTTCTGTAAGTCAATGTCAAATAGAGTAGGTAATGGTTACCATGACCCAGGGACCTTCAGGTATTTCTGTTTTAAAGAATGAGTGGTTTATGGTTGAGGAACTTGGGATGTATATGCGACTAAATTTGGTAAAATGACTGCCTGACATAAACCAGATCAAACCGGTTTAAACCGATTCTGAGGTCTATGATCAATACATCTATACAACTGATATACAATTAATTGTAAAGGTCAATCGTGGTAAAAAAAAATACTTTTATGGAACGTTATATGTAGTTTTAAATCCGTTTCTCTAGTAAAATTTGCTCCAACCGAATTACCGAAATGTCTCAAATTATTGAATGCATTACCTCCCTTGACGTTCGCTCATTGGATTTTAATCGTTTATAGCCTATTGGCATGCACACCTTGTTATTTTGCAAGCGTTTGCGTATTAACAGCTATTCACATGCCATTCGAGCAAGACACAGAAAGCAAAAGCGTGGTGGGTGAGGGATATTCAGGGTTGGGCGTTGAAGTTATAGATTTGGGTTTTGGGCATTTATTTTCATTGTTTGGGGTGGCAATTTCTTTCTGGTTTCCAGCTTTCCCCCAAAGTCTGCTTCATTTCCTGCTCCTCTTTAGTACTGCATTTTTCGCCGTGGGAGCTTGTTTCATGTGTAGTCCTTGATTCTCCTTCTTCTGTTCCTTATCTTTGTTATTTCTGCTACTTTGCTGTATTTGCGTACTTCTTTCCAATAATTGTCATTGTTTGTTTTCTTTATTTCTCTCAATCTGTTGATGACCATATTGACCAGGGTACAGACCCTCCGATAAAATTCTCCCCACCCCCACATAACCCGCCATGGTCATAATCTCCCAAGCACAATGAAAGATAGCACAAGATCTCCTCCTCAGTGTAACTCTTTTAAAATTTTAAAAAAAGTCGCAAATATTTTTGTGTGACGGCTTGCTGATCACAAATGTACGTCTTTGTAGACCATTTGATCTTTTGTATAGGCTTGCTTTGAACAAATACATGTGTTTGTGTGCCTTTTGAAAATTTGGTCGGCTTCCTTTGAGAAGATGAAAGAAGAGACCACAGACTTGGGACTTTATTGTTCCGTCGACACATAGTGTGCGGGTTAAGTGAAGCCGCATATGTTGGATCTTGAGAGACAAGGAGATTAGGACGCATAATGATCGTTTTGATCTAAAGATTAATTGCACGTGCATGTAGTTTGTCACCTATCTTTCATAAGCATCACTCCACACACTTTTAATCCATCGTATTAATTCTTTCCGCGATATTTTTAATACTTGTATTTTATATTTTGTATTTAGTAAAGTAGCGCCAAGATTTTTGGGACATTTTTTTCGACGGAGGAATATGAAATCCCAGGTTGATCATCGTAATTTGTCTTATAATAAGCCGTATTTTGGGTATGTGAAACAAACTTAATATCAGTATGGAAAAAATCAGCAGTAGTAAGATTGGTGAAAAGTTGTGCCATAATGGTTACATGTACAAGAAGAAGTCTAAAAATAAACCCGTATCAGCTGTGAGTGGTACAAGGCCCGTAAATTGCAACGGCGAAATTACTCAAAACTATGAAGCTGATCCAAACCTTGTCGAGGTAGCTTTGTTTGGACTCCATTTACGTGAATTCAAGAGATAAGCCTGCTCAGATCCTGACCAGTGCTGTGCTTGATGCTGCGAATCCAGTCAAGACTCACATTGGGCGAATCGACACTGTTAGACGCCAGAGGCGGGGCACTTTATCCAAGGAACCTGATTCCCTACGAGACCGCTTCATCCCACACGAATGACCCAAAACGGGTGGTCTTTACCCACAACACTTCTTCATCCAATACTGTGGACTGAACTCCGCTCCACAGAGATTTGTGGTATTCACCACTGAGACGACATTGTGTCACATTGCCTGATCAGGTAAGTGGTCAATGAACGAAAATTTCGCCATGACACCGCACATCTTAGACAAGTTCTAAGTCATACGAGCATTCCTGGGTGAGTCTTCAGTGTTATGCGTATACGCACTGTTGTGAAACAAGTATCAACAAAACTATGAGGACAGGCTACTAGCTGTACTGGATGACGTCGCGAAAGTCATGAGTACCAATACTCCGGCAGGCGCAGAAGCGCTGCTAGGACCTATGTGACAGGGCCATTATGACGTGTTGAGTCGTATCCAGCAGGCGGTTGTGATGATGTTTCGCCAGTCCGCTTACCGACCTCTACCCTGTTCCTACAAACAATGTTCAGTGTCTATCAGGTCAGTCTTGATGGGAATGACCACTCAAACAACTTGTGCGAGAGTTGGAGTCAGGCGTTTTCACAGCTGGTTGGTCACAAACACCCATCATTGTCGACGCTTGTCGACAAACTCCGCAAGGACTCTGTCTTCGTGTCAATGGCACTTCCGCAAGATACAAGGGACTAGGTACATAGAAAGTCAAGTGAATGATGAAAAGTCTGCAAATTGTCAGTTCCACATATATAGTATGGGCCGGTAATACCTGCGCCAACTTTTGCAAGGATCATACTTTGAAATGCAATTATTTGTAAACAATGCTATTCCAATTTATAATAAGAATGAATAGGGGAATTTCTGGTATGAAGGTTTACAAAAATAAGTGTAAACAGGAACTTCCATATTTGACCTTTTAAGACAACAAAAGTAAGAAATGCAAAATTGTATTGGAAATCGCTGAATTAGTATGCCATCTTTAAAAGATCTAATGTTAATATGGCGAACTTTTGCGATACTTTATGGCAATCAATTACCGTTTAGATTAATAGTGACATTTTTTAACACAGTTACAAATGTGTGCAAGATGAGTTAAAAAAACTATGTTTAGTGAATTTAATATTGAACTTTCATTGTCCGAAATTGGCAAGCTTTGTAAAAGTTAAAACGTGGTTGGAATGGCTGTTCAGATCTATTCATCAGTGAGCTTCTGTGGTATGAATTCTCTATTGAAATATTACATAATCAGGCTAATAGTGTTTTTGAACGTGACATTTTCTAGAGTCGTGCTCTGATTCCTTTGCATAAAAGGATACCTTAAATGACATTACCAAGAACTCTAGCCAACAGCATTAGTAGTTTACTTGGATAATAAATTACTGGGCGGAAAATTATCTCCGTATTTATCGAAGCGCAAGCAGGATTGAGAAATCAAATCTTTCTTTTGATAGGTTTGAATTTTTCATCGGCTTATTTTGCATACGTAAAATATCCGCAAAGAATTGCTTTGTAACGTTATAGATGTAACCAGATCATTTGATTGCGTGTAATATATAACGTATGACATAAACTTATTCAGTTGGAAATATTTTGGTTATTATTAAATCTGTGTATTATACTGTCACGTTTAGGGTTAGGTATACTATGATTGGCAATAAATTTTCACATGACCTTGAAATAAGGCAAGATGAGTGACTGTCACTCTTTTTATTTGCCATGTTTTAAAACGATTTTCAAGATGGATTTATATATCATTGTATAGAGGGCATTGATATTAACATGATAAAACTTTTCAATTTATATTCCCCTGATGACGGTGATATAAATGTTTGAGTTCACGCAAAAAGGTCTTAAAAATTGTTTAGATTTTTGGCATGAATTTTTGCAATAGATGGAATCTTAAAGTGAACATTTTTAAGACATAGATTGTGATATTTAAATATTGAGTGACACAACACTAGAAATAGTAAGCAAATTTACACACCTCGGTGTTCTACCGTCAGGCAGATCGTTTGATGAAGCACATATTGTATTAGTTGCGCAGTGGAGTAAAGACACACACACACACACACAGATATATATATATATATATATATATATATATATATATATATATATATATATATATATATATATATATATATATATATTGCAAAAATGTAGTTATAATTTGATTCTTTGAAGACAAGTCATTTGATTAGACTTCTTGATCAGCTAATATTGCCAATATTGGACCAAACTTGCGATGTGTGGGGTTCTATGCCTGTAAATAATATTGAAAGTGCGCTTGAACATTTGTGTAAACAGTTATTTCGAGTTAAGAGAAGTACCTTCAATGATTTGATTTATGTGAATTATGAAGAACTCTTCTGTTGTGAAAATGTATTATATTCTTATAAGTACAGATTCTGCCCTCTCAAACTAGAAAGTGTAGAATACATATTTACATGATGAATGGATGAATGGGCAAGGTCATCACATACGGTGACTTGGGATTTTAAGTTAGACGTTTGCTGTCTAGATTGGCATTCTACGGAGTTTTGATCAGTCAAGGGGTGGGTAATATTGATCAGTCAAGGGGTGGGTTCTGGGTACATTTAAACAAAACTACTGATACGTTTCTTTTCTTCAAAGTCAGATGAAAAGTTTACGGAATTGCAACAGAGCTTTTTTTTATGTAGCATTGCTTCATTTCATCATGAACAGCATCTTGATAATCCTTACATTAAAATGGTTAGAAGTGTTTTTGATTAAGAGTGTCTTCACCATGATTAGAAGCAGAGGCTGATGACTGGAGAAGAGCGCACACACGAATTGAAAAAAGACTGTTCAATATTTATCAGGAAAACGTTTTGTTCCCAATATTATATCAGGAATGGTTTTGCGTCAAGAATTTCCGGGATAAAAGGGTGACGGTTAGTAAGTATGTTTTCCGTCGCAGTGACATTGGGAGGGGTCACTTCCTCATAGAATTATAAAAGGTACTCCATAATTAGATGCGATATGGATCGAACTACTAATGATGTAACAGAACAGAAAAGTATTTAATAAATAGCCACGAAAAAAAACCCCAACACAATAAAAGCCAGAAGCAAGGGGACGGGTGCAGAGACGATGCTTGCTTCCATCCACCACCAAGTGAATTAAAAATAAACTAGAAACAAGAGAACGTTTCCTAAGTAAGCTGTTTTTACAGTTAGATGGTTAAAATTATGCCCAGGAACTTGTGTCGGACGCAACATTCTGACCCTTGAGTGGAATTTTCATATTCTATACCGATGCAAATGAGGGATTCTGTTACTCTGATAGACCTTATCTTTACCATTTCGGTTTACTATTTTTAACATCTTTTCATTTAGCATTAACCTTAGAGATACTAATATAAAGTCATTGCATCCTGTATGTCCGTAGCTGCTTTATGTCTAGCTTATGCCATAGCTTAGAAATCCGTAGCTGCTTTATGTCTAGCATATGCCATAGTTTAGAAGTCCGTATCTACTTTATGTGTAGCATATGCCATAGTTTAGAAGTCCGTAGCTGCTTTATGTCTAGCTTATGCCATAGTTTAGAAGTCCGTAGCTGCTTTATGTCTAGCATATGCCATAATTTAGAAGTCTTTAGGTACTTTATGTTTAGCATATACCATAGTTTAAAGCATGTAACATGTTGATTCTACCCCAAGATCCTAACATAACTTAATTATTACGGTACATGAAATTATCTTTAGTAACTTATGAGTCGCACGTATCGGAAGATGGTCCAGTCAAAACAAACTACTTGTCAACCATTTTTCAGACCATGCCCCGTATTCACGAAATTTCTCAACTTGAGTGCACACGGAAACTCGGATTTTGATAGTCCAGTAAATCAATCCCCCAAAACTGTATTGAGACTGATGGATAATGATTGGGTCTGATGTCACATGTTCATTTGGCTACATACAAATCTTTCATAAACACACCTGCATACGGTTTAGATGCTTACCGGTATTTCGTAACAGCTGTATGTATGCACGTATTTCATAATGGAAACAGGACATAGTGTTTTGGTAGTGTTGTGTTACTCTACATGGATTTACAAGTTGTCAAGCAGAGGATTACACCCAGTAATATTCTGTACGTATCGCCAAAAGGACCCTTCAACCGACTTTAGCTCACAGATATGTTGTGGACAGATTTGTCTGCAAAGAATTACTCGATTTTCAGAGTAAGTGATATCATACCCACCTTTAGCCTATATGTATAAACACGGGCGGGGAGTGGGGGGTGGGGGTGGCTTATTTATCTGACAAGGATTTTTATAGCTTACAATAAATAAACTAATTGAAATTCAAGGGATTTCAAAACAACAATACGTTTAGATGCAGATGTCCGTTAAATAGGTATAGCTTATATTCTACCAATTTAAGAAATGTTGACCCTATGAGTGAGCATTTAAGTTGAGGAATTTCGCCAATAATAAACAAGATCCTGGAAGCTTCCGGAGGAAGAAATTCAATCTGGGTCAAAGACCAAAACCTCAGTCCACAGACTTAATAAAGCTAGAACCACAAAACTTTCAGACTTTTTCTTAACTTGGGCGCCTTTACTAGCTTGGCAAATTTTCATGGCGTAGGTGCACCTTAGGTATATCAGATGGCGTGCTTGGAAAACCGCACACTTGAGAGAATGTTCACTAAATCGTAGGTTCGCATATTACGGGTCGCTGCACACGGGTGGGCCGTGGGCTTGCTGTAGGTGGTATATTAGCAGTACATACAATACCAGAAAGCTCGTCTGACGCAGATGAAAAGTATAAAATACAGCCGACTCGATTTGATGGTTGCATCTTAAGAGGATGAACAATACCGTATCAACCCTCTTGTATCATTAATTCTGAGTTTAATTGCATAGCTGTTAGTTCTTATTTCTCTCACAAACATGGTCGGTTCCATGTACAGAGTTCAAGTAAAATATCCAAACAATTTTTAACATTTTCTTTTTGGAAGCACTTTCAACTGCCGCAAGTTCTAGCAAGTCATAGTATTTCCCACATCCTTAACTCTCCTGCAATATTTCCCGTTATATATCTATCCAAGTCCCTTGAGCTGTAAAACCTTCAGAAACTGTTACACAATAGTCCCTGACTATAACGAACGATTTGGGGTTCATACAGATTGTTTGTCATAACAGGAATTCGTCATAAAAAGTAATCTTATTATTGTAAATGCTTTCTGGAGTCCATATTGGCCTTCGATTATATCAAGGAGTTCGAAACTTTATTTTCATATTGTTTGTCAACCATATATGAGCAGATAGGCATTTATGCCGGTAAGTATGTAAATAATCAGATATGTATGCACTTTTGTAATCTCACATATCCTTTTGGAGTCCGTTAAGAACAGTTAACCGAATTAATAATGGCAGAGCGGTGGGGGTTGCCTTTCGGTGAATGCGGTGCAGGTGACTGGGTAATAATGCGGTAAAAACATCTAAATAGTCCATAACAAACTATGTTAAGGGGGTGATATATTGAAAACGTGTTGCAACTTGTAAAGGTCAAGCGAAAAATTTGGCACAAGTACGAACACAAAATTCAGTTAGTTGTCAACAACGGTAAGAACAGTACTGCCACGAAATGAGAGAGACTTTCACACTGTGAAAACTTATTTAAAATATACAGATTCATAGCATAAATAAAATGTTTATAATTTATATTGTAGAAACAGAGATAATAATATTGACAACAAAGGCAAGGAGCGGGTGGCAAAATATGATCAAGTGCTTTACCAATTTTAGTGTTGTTGTAACACATCCATTGTCACTTCCTGCGATGCTACAGGTACATCTGATGGTATCGTACACTATAACGCCGCAAAGAAACTTGTGTGCAGACGTCTAACACATTTGAAATTTCATTTATCTGGACAACGTATATATGTAATTTTTAAAATCTGGTAAGGGACTTGTTTCTGCAAGATGGAATCATTCGATTACTCCAAACTAATCGCTAGAGATGAAGGAGCGCTGTAATCATCTTGTTTGTCTGTTCGTCACTTCTTCTAATCATCAGGGTTATGTATCTCTTACACATAACTGGATGATGTTTGGTAGCTCAGTTGCATATTACACGTAGATGTTCCTTCGAAAGGTTTCACCTTTTCAGGACTAACTTTGAGTTATTGCCATTCTTCTAAAAATTTTAATTCTCTAGTACACAGATCCGTGGAAACAGTACATCCCAAATGCATTTTGGTGCGTACCCACATTTACCGTTAATGAAGTTTGTCTCATCAACTACAGTTTTGGATAGAGTTATAGCCCTTGACAAATAACTTAATATCTTAACATGGGCTGTAATCGGCGAAGCTCATACTCTGGCCTTGAAGTATTAAGTTCATATTGATGTCGCGTAACATTCATGTCTTCTCGTGAGAACTTGAAATGTTGACGGCAATTGCCAATATCTCAAGAACCATTCAACATATTCTGCCGCAATTGGATATGAATTCACCAATATAGACGCACTGTTAATGGGTTTTGTCTCATCTACTCCTTTGTGGACTGAGTTATTTCCCTTGTGGAATAACTCCATGTCTTTACCTGTGATGTTGCTTGTATTGACGAGATCAAGAAGGAGTTGAATCTAAAACATTACATAATATCATTTAGAGGAGTAATGTCCCCTGAATGCCCATCATCTCCTAACTCTGGTTTACCAACAAGTTACTCTATCTGAGGTATTGTGGAGTAAATTGTAGCGAGGGAGACCTGTTGCAGTACACCCATCGCTAAAAGCTCTTACTTATCTTTTCTTTAAATTTTAAATACTATGATCATAACTCTTTTAAAACTAATCGTGGAAGATTTTGACATTCGCGTTGCCATATATGTTTAGTCGTAAAGTACAAATGGTATTCCAAAAGAATTTAATTATCAATAAAATCAACGGATCTGAAGGGATAAACCTTGAGAAAATCACCTCATTCAATAGACAAGTGAATGCAAAATAGTAGCTCCTGATCCATAGATGGTGGCATAATTTTAAAATTATGGGCTGAGATTATATTTTTGACCAAGCTGAATGTTAAGTACTCTAGATGTCAGTATTTGATATAATCCAAATTTTTGCATTCGAAGCACCGTTTTATTGAACGTTATTCGTATTCCTCGTGGAGTTCGTACAATGCGTATCATATTTTGGTAATTGTTATCTTCTGTTATATTTGTTCTCATGATGTTGTGTATTTTTGCCTCGCTAGTTTTAACTGCGGTAAATCGATGTTTGAAGTTTGATGAAATTATTGGAAATCCAAGCGGATACGATAACGGTTAATAAATAAAATTTCCACTTAAAAAAGCTACAAGAACTATTATTTATTACATAAGTCAATGTGATTTTATGAACTGTGATTTTACTCATAACCGTTTGGAGGTCTTCTCCCCAAAATCATTTGTTATTGAGAATATGTTAGATATAGAAATATTAAGCAAAGAAATCATATGTGTTGACGATATATTATGAATGATTTAACTTGTTTTACTGTGCGAACGAATGGTAAAAAAGGTCTCAAATTAAATTTAGAGGTCCTAAAGTCTATGTCAAACGTTAAGAGAATTTATACATGTCAGCCATCAGTAACTCCATTAGAAGTTGGCACCTGCACACGCCATACCCTGTCTCTGCCATAGAAAACCAGTAATTTGTGAATTACTATACACTTATACAGTAAATAACAACTTTGTTTCAAATGCACATGATCTACAGCGTGTGTCTTTTATTATTTTCTTTATCCATTATCCACTATTTGTTACAAAAATATTTGATTAATGTAATCTTACTACTGATTTGATGGAAGAGTTAATCGTGAATTACTTGTAGACTCGTGTAATTTATGAATGGTCAAGGCCTAATCCTACGAAAGCAACATTGGCTAATGCATTTATTTTAAACAATACTTTTCTGCTACCGTAACATACATTGTTTTTGGATGCGACCTGCTACAGTCTGAGTGGAATTGTCTTCATCGCCATAAACTCAGCATGTTATCAACCTTGAATGGATACAAAAAGTGAAAAAGGAGTTCTTTACTGTAGACTGGATGACAGAAACAGAGACTATTTTTACGCTAGGTAATTTTCAGTTGTAATTATTACCGTTAGAGTGGTGAAAAGATAGAACATAATCGCATTTAACATTTCCAACAGACTGAACGTCAACTCGACTATTGCAGGTCTTAACCGGTTACACTGGAAAGAAAAATAAACTAACAAACTTCATTATCACGTAATAAACGTACCTCCACATTATGAATGCAATTAAACTATGAAGAAAATCCACCATGAAGGATCTTAGTTGCTTGTGTATTAACACGGTACTCATTAGACCAGGGTAAGAAAAGTAAGGGAATGTGATAGGACTTTCATTTGGATTATTATATTCATTTACAAAGCAATATGCACTTTACTAAACATTTCCCATTTACCAAAAGAGCGAGAAATATTGTGGCTGTCGTATCCTGCCATTAGTATAGATCACAAGTACGAAATGTTCAGTATTTTGAAAAATTTTCACAGCAGGACGTTTTATCTAATATTTTACTTTGCATTTTGATAGAACTAAAAACTATTATTCTTGAATTCATCTAAGTCTCGGAACATCATGAAATGAGTCTCTTTGTGGGAGTCATAA
>JAECUM010018352.1:0-10593 GCA_016617855.1 Megalonaias nervosa
GCATCTGCTACCTGATGGGTGGTTTTAGTGGATTCGTCTCGCATATATTGATGTATAACACAAAACACGAATACGATTACAACAGCAATAGTGCCTAGGAAAATTTATTTGAAGTTGACCTAGAATACCCTGAAGAATTCATCCCACCCATAACGATTATCCATCCATTAGTACTAGAACCATTGTCAGTGCTCCACGAGTGGTTCTCATCTTATTCGAGTAAAATCGTTTATGAATTAGGATGCGAGTTTCCTAAGTGCACCAAGTTTGTTAAAATTACAGGACAAAAGCAAATATGTATTTCATGTACGAAATCTACAGTTGCATTTGTGATTAGGAATGCGTGAAAGTAAAGTCCAACGGGTACTTAGAACTTGTCAGCAAGCTTGGATAGCCCTATACATTCCAATGAGGTTCTAATAATCGTAGCTGTCACAATAAGATACAACTACTGTATTATTCAGTGGTTTCAAGAAAACGTAAATTCAATGTCACCGCCTAAACCACTTATGCATAATGTCGATGGCACCAGTTCCATATTTCCAAACTCAGTTCGTGCATTGATCATTGATCTGGCTGGATCAGGAACCACTTAACTGTCGTTGAATATGATTTTGAGATGCATAACATGGGATCGGCTTAAGTTATCGCGCCATCAGTTGACGATCAATCGTGCTATGATGTTCTCAAAGATTTTCAGTAACCACTGAATTGGTACATCGTCCAGCACTGATGTCATTTTCACATTTGATGAAGTACCTACAATTAATGCCCTTGATTCTGTTGACAATAGTTATGTCCTGTATGATGATGTTGTGCTTGAATACCAATATGGTCAAACTGATAATCAAGTCACAATAAAAAGTACAGAGAAAATAGCGTCGGAGAAATAGGAAGCATCTCAGAAGAGGAGATCACCAAAGAATTACTTCAAAGGCTTCCAAGACCACCACCACCCACACAAGAGTCAATGATGCGAAGCCCAAAGCAACTTTTCATGAATATGGTCACCCGTTGACCTCTTAAAATCCCAATCGTTCAGGCCTTTGTATACACCACAGTTGGTAATAATTAGTGACCAAAGAAGCAAAACATGGTTAAAACGATATGAATCATGTGTATGTAGAGGAACGTATTGAACGGCAGCTACAGCAAAAGCTGAATATTCATAGGTATACGTAAAATAAGCATATGCAAAACAACGACAACAATGTTTATATTATAAGCAAACAGCATGCAAGTGAGCTAGAGCGAATGATAAGAGAACAAAAACATATATGAAGTACCTAGAGCAACACACATCCAATCCCACACCCGAAATACACTCATATACCTCTACGGACAGAAAACATGCATCAAAACGGATAGTACAATTGAAACTAGCACCTAAAGCAACAAAATTGATCGATTCTATTAAAATGCAACCTAAACCTTTGAATGGCTCCTACCAGGAACTTGAAAAAGTTTCCAGGGTTAAGGAAAAACAAACAAAACAAGGAGAAAGAATGTGCACTGTGTGACCCTAACGACCTCACTGATCGGTTGGAAACACTTATGTGATCAGACCGAATGGACAACAACGTGAAACGTGTCATTAATGAGGTCACATCAATTTGTCTGCGATTGCTGACCAACAGCATCTTGGACGGGAAAACATTTCGAGCGTTGATGTATGGAATCATTAAATACATTGATGATGTATATGACGATACTGATGATGAGCGCTGCATCACTTCGTTTTATAAGACACTCCAAGACTCACACAAAATTTATGTTACCATGCAACGCGTTGTTGAAAATGCAATCCAGAGAATGATTCCAGTTCCAGTTAATTTGTTGGCGAACATTTCTATGTGACCCAACAATTATTTCTGATTGCGATTTTCTTTTGTTTCATTTTTAGAAGCTAGTTTTCACTAAGCCGACATCAGCTTCAGAATAGGACATTATTTTTTATTTTTTTAATGTAACTGGTTCAATTACTTAAAGACCCCTTTCGGTCTGCGCGGTTATGTGATTGCATAATTTGCTAATGGGGTATTAGACTGGATGCTGACATTGATGGTGGCTTTTTCCACTTGTCGATGAATGTCTGTGTCAGAGTATTGTTAAAAACCGTCGTATGCATGGAAATATAAGAAAGCGACAGTTTGAACCGAACTGTTGTACCAAAACGAACTAGAGATCAATTTGGTGTTATAATATTAGCACTCGAAAATACCAGGTCCTTGACTGTACCACCACAGGCAAAAACACTCAGGAATTGTTTCTACAATGAGGATGTGGAACAGTAGTATTTCCAAAACGGGGAAATATAATAATGGTGTTTGTACAATAAAAAAGTGGAATAGTAGCGTTAATGACGGTTTTGTTCAACAGACTCTATCCCAATATCCCAATCCTCTTGCATAATCGTATATGAATCATTTTTACTTTCACTAGGCTACACGTCACATGTGGCTTAATAAAAATACGAGTAAAACTTATGGGGTATGGAGGCTGACCGTGATAAATAACCGCAGGCCAAAACCGTTCTTTACACCCTACTTCTGTATGTATTTGATGTACATTGTTTTGTTCATATTGGGTATTTAATGTTCCTTAATAAAGCAGGCCTTATATATTTGTTGATGACACTTAAATAGGTTGCTTTAAATCTTAATGTTAGTTGTGTTTACTTTGTACTTAACGTGCGACAGTTTGATAACTTACATTCATGTCTCCACAACGTTTAAGACATATTTGAGGACTCAAAATTGTCTGTTTATTATGCATTATTTATATGGTACGTCTGAAAGGTATGTGTGTAATCCATGTGTTTCATTTTGTGCCCACAGGGTGTCGGATCAGATAAGTCGGAAGTCACACAGAATGTGACAGAAAGTGTTTGCGTAATTTTATTTCAGTAAAAACTTTTCTTTAAAACAAACGAATAAAACAAACTGAACAATACCTCCACTTTAAGATAATTAATTTCCTTTTCCCTAAAATATTTGTACTTCTGCTGACGTCTGTCTTCAAAAAAGATTTTATATTATATTTCTATATTTATGAATCTAGAAATTATATATTATAAAGAACCCTTATCATCTATTCCCGACATGTACAGGAATTCGTATTGTTTGTATGATGATAGTGAATGTTACTTATTGCTTATACATGAGTTAGAACATGGAAGTCACTGTAGCGTTAAGATTATCAAATGAAAAATAAACACTGATTGGAATGTTACCTAGGGACTTGAACAGGCATTTCCAATCCTAACCACCTTTTGAAGACAAATTCAGGCATTGCAAAAAACACATGAAAACATGACTGTATTTTTAAAGGACGTCAGTTTTTGTTCTCGCGTTCCGGAGAGTAAATGCAACAGCAGTGATATGCCAGAGTCACACACATATCGTGAAGATTTCTCTAAATTTGGTGTCGGTGTATTTCTTGTTTGCTAGCTAATGCTTACACTTTTTCAGTGACCATGAATCACGACACAGCTTTAGAGCTCATCTTCTTTGGTCCTTCCATCATGGCTTTAGAGAAGATCCATGGCAAAAATAATATTTTTCCGTGTAGACAGTAGTCCTGATCAGTAAAAACTCGGAGAAAGTAAATAATTAAAATTACTAGAATGTAAACCACAGATGAAAACCACAGACATGGAAAATTTTATGTTGTAAAATTAATGGGTTTTTTTTATGAATGTTCAGGTAGCTGCAATGAATTAGTTTAACAGAACTTAGCGAACAAATTGTGCTCCCTACTGAAAGGGAGCAAGAAATATATTTCAAATGGTCCTGAATTTTTTTCAATGATATCCATTCAGATTCAGCCTATTAGCAGCTGCCTTGCAAACTTGCAAGAAGTGAAGGAGACTTGCTTATCGTATGAGTAGAAGTATTTCAAAGACTGGATGATTCACGAAAACCTATAAATGAAAGCTGCAACGTTCTTTTGTTGAAAGTTTCCGAAAATACTGCTGGTATAAATGTATGTTTTGCCGTTGGTACTGGATGATTACACCATAATGACAAGGACTATGTATGTTTGCACGTTTGCCTAAAATGAGAAGGAACTGTTCCCAGGTACTGCACGTTATTAAAGTTTACACCTAATTCTGAATGCCTAGTGTCTTTTTAAAACTGAATATGTACTGCATTCAAAATATAATTGTTGTTGTTGTTGTTGTTGTGGGGCTTAACGCCATTCTTCAGCACACGATAGGCTATACATGGCCACCAGTATTAATGGTGGAGGCAGAAACAGGGAAATCCGGGGAAAGAACCACCGACCCACGAGAAGCTACTGGCAAGCTTTCTCACATATCCACATTCGCCGAATCTTAGACTCGAACCAACGCAGACAGAGGTGAGATGGCAGTGATCCGTAACGGACAGCGCTTTAGACCACTCGGCCACTCGGGGCCCCAAAATATAATTGCACCGGCAATAAACGCAAACATATGACAATTATTTCAGGGATGGAAGAGTCTCTAAAGAATTCTGAATGATTTTCCGAGTGAGCCACTATTCTGCTTTGGTTATAGAAGCCAATAGAAGTTACAAAAAAAAAAAACAACAACAAAATCATTACCCGTATACCCTAATATCTGCAATGCGTTGTAAATGATGCTGTGCATTGAAGATGTGGTTTCCCCAGAGCACAGCTGAGAATGTTTCAAAAACGTTCAAAGACCACATATGGTTTGTGAATTTCATTCATTTTATTCTTGTTAAATGTATTATTATAATGTATTATTATAGAATTTAGTGTTATCTATGACGATGAATACCTCTGCAGAATAGCTATAAAGAACATATCCTTGCGATATTTTCATCGGCGCTTGTGATCCAGCCTCAGTATATTCACAGCGTCACAGACAAGATTTACATAAATCGTCGACATAATATTGACAATGCCAGGCGATATATGACGATCATCACCATCTGGAACATTGTTATGTGTAGAGCAGTTATAAATCCTGTTCTTACTTTGGTCCATACCGCTCTGATCTTCGGAAAACATTCATTATTTATGTCATTGTGATCCTATTACATTTTATCGATGTCCAGCTCGGGTAGTTTGAATGTAAGCAATTGGGTTTCGATGATCTTATAATGATCAGTAAATGACTTTTTGTATACTCCACTGATGCGAGCATACGATCACCCCTTTGAATTACTGTTTCTATCACAGATTTGTGAAAAGATTCTGCATCGGATTTCACATGGTTCAGATGTTGTACTGTCTCAAAGACTCTTTGTTTACGATCATCATTCGGCTTTCTCAGACCATCTTGTGTATCTTTCTGCACGTGAACTATTCTATCGATAAGTGCTTTACTAGAAATCCCCTATGTGTACTCTTCAATTGCTCTTGATTCCGTCGAAGTTGCATTGCTATAACTCGATATCGGGTAATTTTTTTTACCATCGGTTGTGGTAACTGTTGAAATGTTACCCCATGTTGCCTTATCTGCATACATTAACCATTGTTCGTGGCCTGTAGTCAATGGTGGTTCTATTAGTGCTTTTTTGTCAGATAAAATGATCAGATCATAGTGGTTCTGGTAGTTCAAGACAAAATGGTGGTGTCAGCGGCTACTCCAACACGGTTCTGATCGACAACTGATATATGTCAACGGCGTAATCGGGCGCTGATATTTCAATGGCAGCACTTGGCGTTGGCTCATGTACTATGATATCGATCTTTGATTCTTTTCCTGTTATAGATTTGATTCTGTGCTGAAATTCATGACTCATTGACAAATTTGAGTTTCTGATTTTCCTATTATCAGTAAGTACCTGGATGTTATCGTTGGTCGCACCTAAAAGTCGCGGGATAATATCGATCCACTTAAAATTGCTTTTCTTTATCTTTCCATGTTGATCCTGGAAAACTACAACTTCATCCCAGTCAACACCAGTGAGAGTCATAAGATCGTTTCATCTCGTTTTGCATATTTTGGCAAATCAATGTTATCGGGGGCCTTGCTTCCAGCAGATGGTCGGTAATCATGTACCATTATAAGCTTTTAACTTGCTTTAAACGACTTTATGCGGCGACGCTGATGGCCTTGACACAACAAGTGTTTCTAGATCGCACGCAGGCGGATCTGTTAATGTCTGCGTCGAATACCAGATCTGGGTGGCAACAGAATAGCTAGAAATTCTGCTGATATACTTTAATAATTCTTTTGGTACCACCAGCCCGTATGAATAAAAATAAACAACAGTTCGAGGATCAAGGCCAGTGAGTTCCTGGACCTGAAATTAAAACGAGATTAATGACACCAGTTTCAGCGTGGTTTGGTTGTTCCGGTAACTGATCACGCATGAAAACCCCTCTAACGCTTTTGATGTTTAATTGCCGAGCAGTATCAAGTAAATCAAAATTGAAAATGGGGAGGTGCAACGAAACGTTCGTGGAAGGCGTAGACCTTGACCGTACCACGTTCCTAATAAGCTAAGACCGTGCTCCTTTTTTAGATGTTCTTAAACCGTGTCCTGTCGCTTTTCTCAATGCAAGAGCTGGAGCTGCAGCTGCAATCAAAGCTGGTATCGCCTTTAAAGGTTGGAATATACCACCAGTCTTTGCTGAATCGATGATCGCATTCGTGGAAATGTCAAGTCGGACACCAGTCTTTGATTTATTCTGGTCATTAAAGTGTCTGAGCTGACGTTCAGTCAACGATAATTTATTTGAGCCTTGCCTGAAGTGCTATAAATGTATGTCTTCGTGCTGAATCTCTCTGCACTGATGCTATCTGACATGTGAATAACCCAGCGAAGCTACACTGAGTACTGTCTGTCGTCATTGTCAACCATGACAGCGTTGATTTACCGCCGTTATCCATAGAAAGAGCAGACGTTGTACCTCAAGGAGTGATGGTGTCATTGTTGGCATCCACAACACCACGAAAGTTTTGTCAGTCTAACTTTATTAGCATCAACCGTATCTGCATCTTTGTTATTATCCTTTCCAAAATGTACAACTGTGTGTTTAGTACCAACAATAACTTCTCTAAAATTTCTGCAAAATCTAAAGATGTGTGATAGTGGAATTGAATATGAAAATTCTTCATCACTGTTTAATCCTAAGCCAAAATTTCCATTCATCGATAGGACTGCATCTCCATCAGTGTTCATTGTTCATTGTTATGTTAAAGTTCTCATGTTGATTAGTGGTATCGTTCGCGAATATTATTGATGGGCCAACTGATCTTGAATGATCATCAGAATATCTTGCGAGACCCAGTATCGTCGTAACAACGTCAACATGTTCGAGACATGATTCAATATTCTTTCCGTCAATGCTGTACGTGACACTGTTATACAACGCCATAACATCATTGTTAACAAAACCAGCTCGATCTCCAGGTCCATATTTTGAATTATCTGTTTTCAAAAGTTTCCCTTCAGTTTCAATGAATGTCTCGGCGGACAGGAAGTATCTGCTTGTATCTTGGACTTCTAGTTCGTTTCGTCCGCATGCGTCAGGAGCACATGCATCATAAGAATAAGACTGGTGATTGCGGACAGATTCATCCTTCAGGACTGATGCGCCAGTGTTAATTGCGGGATCAGATACATGTTATTATCTTACCTGCTGTTTAAAACGACGTCGAGCCAGGCCATATCCCACTATCAGACTTGCGGATATATTTTTTCTCTCTTTTTGCGGCCTGTTGATTTATCATTGACGCATACCAGCAAATTCGTTTAGTCTTTCATTTGCGGCTTGATTTACTATTTTACTGATACTTGCTGCCATCACTCCAATGCTGGGCAGTTTTACTTTCTGCCACTGCCGTGTTGGTCGTATTGATCGCGAGAGTCTGTCTCAGATTGCTGAGAATGCTTACAAGCGGCATTACCAACGGAGCCAATCGCGCTGACACGAACAAACATCGATGTCCTTCATTCCTAAATGTTTTGCAATATGGATCGCTTTAGGATCTATCCTTCTGAATACACCTTGAACAACATCACAAATCCCATCTGCGTAGATAAGTTTATATACTGGTAATGGTACATTTATCACCCTGACCATTACGGGTCCACGTTGAGCATTGTTTATAATCATGTTATTTTGTTATCACTGGTCTAATTGATCGATCGCTGTAATAATCGTCGGTAATGTCATCGATTATTGACCGAAAAACGCTGCTGTCCATGACGCCACCAGTAAATAAACGCTGACAGATAGCTTCATTGATGATTTGGGGGGAATTATTGCCAGCTCATTATCAGCGAGGACCATGTTGGGAGATAGCTGATCATGAATCACCGGCTATGCAAGTGTTTGTTTCGGACGACCATGATGTTTATGCATATCATGTGTTAGCCTCTCTCCGGTGTTTTCTTGTTCTGCTTTTACTTTCCTTATTCTAGATCTGTCTTTTGAACGCCTGATTATCTCCTTTCTGCATTAGCTTTTTTCAAGTCGACGCTTCATTTCTTTTTGTTTTTCTTCACTTTCTTGTTGAGTTCTTTCAACATATTATTTTACCACTTGGTTAAAGATTTTAAAATCATTAGTATCTTCCATAGATCTGATTTGCTAAATATTATTAAAAAAGTGATATGCGTCTTTGACCCAATCGGCAGCTTTTAGACTGTAAATAAGTTCGGGTTTTACATATTGTTCTATTCTACCGTATCCAAATGCGGCAATATCAAGTATTTGTTTGGGATCATTGATAGCGGCAATGCCTTCTTCAATAAATTTATATATTTTGTTAGTTTTAACTTTTGGTGTAGTTGAGGAGGTGGTTGTTCTTCGGATTCTGGTTGAAGAAGTTGATAGGGTATTCGAGCGGGTTGAAGATGATCAGCAATATCCTCTGGTAATGTCTTAAGAGCTTATTGTGTTGCCCAGTTCCTGTAACAATTTTTGGGGTTGGTTTAAGAAGTGGTTTAAATAACTGTTCTGTACCTTCTGTAAAGTCCACTTGAGCTTCCTGATGTTGTTGTAGTTGCCATATGACAGAATCACGGACGGGTAAATATTTCTTAATTGACTAGTCGTTGTAGAGCTTGTTTAGCTGTACGAGATTCCATAGTATGCCCAGAATCACTCATTATTATCATTAAAATAATAATTTAATTACACATCACCTGTCATCTGATATACTAAAATGCACATCAAACTCAGTAAGCATCGAAGCGTACTAGACGTTACTCTTGTCGCGGGTGTGTGGCTCTTCGCTTTTAAAAAATGTCTGTTACCCCGTGGATTTCAAAACACCACCAAGATCTTGCTAACCAGGCTTATATACATGGATAGTATTGGCTTTTAGCAATTAAGATCTCAACATTTTTCCAAGGCGCGGATTGTAGAATTGTGCGAGTTGGTTGCCCCCTTCTAAAAAAATGTCTGTCCACCCCAACCCCCTGTTGTTGCCTTTAATATATTATTGTTTGGAAGTATAATTTGTAAACCTTTTACTACTAACAAAAACAAATAAGAGAGAGTATCCCCTTGACAAAAATCAAATTCAGTGTAAAACAAAAATTGCGATACAAGTCCATGCTTGCATTTTTAAAGTAAATATGTTATATTTCATTTATTCCCCAATACTGAAAAAGACAGAACTTCCTCCTATATTTTCCAAGAGAGAGAGAAAGAGAGAGAGAGAAAAGCCTTTTCAAAATCAGCCTGACTACCTCTCCTGCGTAATAACCTTTCATAAAACCTTTTCCACTTTAATGTATTAATTTGGCAAACATTTTTATGCTCTGCTAGCTACAAAATATCAAGTTATTTTACCGTAAATATTTAATAACGTAATATGTATACCATTTTTTTCTAGATTCATTTTTCTTTGGCAATAATTAATAACAAATAAACACTTGTTGAGAGTAGTATAGTGGGGTACCGTAGCGACAATGGGAATTAGCATTACAGACCCCCCCTGGGCCAGTATAGCGACAAGAAATAAAATCTCACCCTGGGCCTGTATAGCGACAATGGAAAATTGAGTAGAGGGACTAGAACACCCTGGGCCTGTATAGCGACAATGGAAAATTAAGTAGAGGGACTAGAACACCCTGGGCCTGTATAGCGACAATGGAAATTTTGTAGAGCGGTGACTAGGAGACTGTGGGTTTGTAGAGCGATAAGCGACAGGTGGCATGACGTCACACTGGTAACAATGTAGCAAAGAGAGAAGTACTGTGACGTCAAGCTACCTGAGAGAGGGCTATAGACAAACACGAATCAAGAGCGTTCGTGTTTCTTTTTTTTAGTAGAGGAAGGGTTTTATATATATTCGTTTAGGGTGGAGACCAAATGAAAATTAAGATCTTTTCGAGGCATTGGAAGTGGCCCTGAAAAGGGCCTTTGGTTTTCGTCTTTGTCTTCTTCTAAGTTCTTCTTTTCATCCACCAACTTCTTATTTTCTGTCCTACACTTTTTTGACTTCCACTTTTTGTCTTCTTCTCATTCTTTTCCTCCTCCTGTTTTTCCTTCTCCTCCTCCTTTTCCTGTTTCTTCCTTTTTCATTTTCTTCTTCCTTTTCAATCTTTTCATTCCATTCTCTCATCCTTCTTTTGTCTTCTATATCTTCTTTTTCATCCTTTTCAATCCTAATCATTC
>JAECUM010018353.1:0-63330 GCA_016617855.1 Megalonaias nervosa
CATATGCTTTGTTCGATTGTTTGTGGTTTATGCAGATCTTCTTTAGTGGAAAATTTCATGGTGACACTCGAGAAATCCCGTTGAGCGAGACTAAATAGCTATGAAAATTGTATGTTTAACACAGAAAAGAACGAGAATATGCCGCTCTGTTGTTGACTTCTTCTGCGAAAGAACTGGCCTATTGCCACGTTTTGTGAACGTTGCTAAAGATTTTTTGCATTTGATATCCTAAATGTCTTTGCAACAAAATAATAATATTAAATGTGTTACCATAAATTCATCGAAGACAAAACGAACTGTTATGTGGCAATAGATCTATTCACATTTTGGATTATTCTCCTAATTAAGGTTGTAATAATGACTTATTAATCGGTTGATTGGCCGACTGACTGTAATATTGATTTGTTCTTCGCTGCTTATCGAAGGAAGATAGGCGATATCGTGCTAAAAGAAATTAAAGTGTCATTTCGAGTGACACACTTTCGAAAGCTGATCAGTCTGCTCTATGCATAAATTAAATCATCACCATTTTGGTTGCTAGTCTGGCAAGGAAATACATAAGCCAAGTAAGACCATTATCCAGCCCTGATCGAAAAAGTCATTTGAATTATGTTAAGCAAATCAGTGACTGATTTTTCAATCATTGGGGTTTTACCATAGTCATACTTACATGATCAAGTGTGTTTTGTGTAATGCTACAATCTTGCAGTGAATAAGTTACCCTCAGTTCGTCCACAAAACGAAATATTTTTGCGATGGAAATGTCTCCCTGTTGAATTTCGAATCTGAGAAAATGTTCATGCAAATCCTTAACTACAATATCTGGAAGCGTCCTTTTGATTATATCCACCATACAAGGCAATCCATCGCCGGAAGACGTCGAAGAGGATGAGCTCAATGAGTTCGACGATGACGATAACTTGAAAAGACCACGAAAGGTCACGGTATAACCACAGCCGAACTTATTCTTCAAATGTTGACTGCTCCCGAGGCACTTTAACTGACCGTTGACCATAATCGACAAGCGAGAGCAGAGTGTTTCACATTCTTCCATGCTGAACAAAAAAGACAACAACGTGATACATGTGAATGTTCGTCACTGCTTTTGCTTCATATTTACTAGTCAAAATAACTAGCTAAATAGCCAGGTTTTGCAAGCATTGTCTCATTTTCCAGCTACAAATAATGTTTTTGATATGGTTATAGGTATGAACATCTTGGAGTGATAACATAAAATATATTGTATTTTGCAATGCACATATCAAATGCTCTGTTTGATGCAAGGATTATATGGGAATAACAAATACGAATCAAGATTCTTGCTTACTTCGCCAGAAAAGTCACTGACACGTTTGTGTATCTGACTACTGAACCATCTCTCAAACAAGCCAGGAGAAATAAGATGCGCACTTACCTATGTGACGTAAGCAGGATAGCCCGTCCTTGTTTAGTGATATCTGTTATGAAGTCCCATAGAAACCTTTTGGAATGAGGGTCCATTCCGGTAGTTGGTTCATCCTATTTCATAAATACAATGGCATACAACGAATTTAATAGAGTCAAGGCGCGTTTATTGATTTACTACAAAATTTCAGACACAAGGTCGGGATCGGACGACAGGCACGGCTATTAAATATACATATGGTTACGTAAAATAGCAATTTCAATTTACAAAAAGTGGTTAATTGTTCTCTCTCTCTCTCTCTCTCTCTCTCTCTCTCTCTCTCTCTATATATATATATATATATATATATATATATATATATATATATATATATATTTAATTTACAAAATCATTAAATATTCATCTAAGGCACCTACATTAAATATTCATTTAAGGCACCTAATGTCGTAATCCTGTCATGTGATTGTTGATCCCTTACATGCTGTGGTACCGCAGCCATAACATCTATATATATACTTGCTTCAGAAATCGCACCCAGCCAGTAGTAAAAGAATACCAAGTTTCTAGATCAGAGCCCCCATCCCCCTCCAGAACACTTCTACGCTGACATTTTCTTTACCAAACCCCCTTCCCCCCAAAACGCTTCTATGCTGACAACTTTATCACCAGCCTTTTTCTAGCTCAGAATAAGGTGACAAAAAAATATATTTGTCGGGGAAGAATCTCAATTTTTTTAATACTATAACAGACATTAGATTACAAATACAATTTAATTTTTTCACTTACCTTTCAATGCCAGAATCCTGATGTATATATCACATTTATAACATAACTGCTATCCTGGTGAGAATTTACACATTTCTGTACAGGAGATAACAATTACAATGAATCGATATGCAGTCTGCAGCGACAGCTTGTACTTACTGGACGATATATATCAGCGAGAGAGAGATGTATGTATACCTTTGTAAATCTCCAACTGTTTTAGAAAATTACGTAATGTAAATGCCCAACTGTATTAGAAATCACCAACCGTTTTAGATAATTACGTAATGTAAATCACCATCTGATTTAGAAATTCCCCACTATTTTAGAAAATTACGTAATGTAAATCCCCAACTGTTTTAGAAATCCCCAATTGTTTAATAAAATTACGTAATGTAAATCCCAGCGATTACGTAATGGAAATTCCAGAGAACATTCTAGGAAATTTCGCGTGGGTGTTATAAATCTATAAAAGGCAGCCAGATTCTTCTTCGTAGTCATTTCTGTGGCTATATTCGCTGAAGTATGCAGGTAAGTGAAACATTTTCTTGAACTTAGTATAGAGTATTGCCTGACAGACTGGGAGAAATATAATCTGATAATTTTTTAAAAAACTTCTTCGCCTATAAATAATGTTTCCAAGGTAGTAATTAGAAATAATTTATCATCGTGTTTATATAAATAAAATTTAATTTGTCCGCTTACTTTTCGATAACATTCAAATAACTCTCTCATTGCTACCCTGTTGATAAAATACTTACAACCTTTTGCAAAAACCTTTGACTGGTTTAGGTCGATATTTATTTTGGTGTATTTGCCCTGACTTATCGGAACGTGAAGGTTACCATATTTCAACATCAGTTCATCACGTAAGTTTTCAAGATAATCAAAATATTTACTGTCATCTGATTTGATAAGCGAAAGTCTAATTTTATCAAATTTACTAAAACAAATACCTGAAATTTCATCATTAAATTCAAATGATAATTGCTGGCCGTTAGTCATTAATTTTTTAATTTTGCTGCTAACTCCATTGACTAATGTTAAATTTTCGAACATTATTTTTTAATGTTAGACAAAATTAAATTAAATATAACGTCGAATATACTACTGGCATAGTGTTCAATTGCTAACGTATTAATTCCATTATCGCAATATCTTTTATCATCAAAATTACTTAGTCCACGTTTTATAATTGCACCTGTTTCAAGTTTCTGATGATTTGATCTGATAACATTTGGTTTAATAAACTTAACGCAGCTGTTTAGCGCTACTTTAAAATCATCAAACTTCATACATTTTTTCACATACCCACGAGGAATATCTTTTGCTTTTTTTTTCAGTTCATTGTCATCTAAAATTACGGCGTACATTTTACTTCCAAGTCCAACAAATTCCTTAACTCTCACAAACATAAATGCATCTTTCATTTTGCCAATAACTTTTTTATTTGTATCATCATGAAATCCACTACTTGCTGGATAATCCGATGAATCAAATAAGTCACGGTGGTCATAGATAGACATCCTCACATTTTATATTATAAACTAAGGAATCTGTATCAGTAAATAGCAACTCCGAATCTGGCCACTGCTTTTCGGTAAAATTATAGTGAAAATCGTACATCAGCCACTTTGATATATCAAGTACAGCTGCATTAACATAAATCGGTTTATTTAACTTTAAATTTGTCTTTCGTCGTTGTATTGCAACAAGATTTTCATTAAATGTTTTCATACTGACAAAACCGTCATCGTTAACTAATTTATTTCTGCGATTTATATCGTTTACAATTTAAATATTTACTCGCTTTCTGGTATTTTTCATAGTCTTACCGAACACGGAATTGTTCATTAACTTGAAAAAGTTTTTCTCAAATTCGGTTTTAGCAATAGCATAACGTTTGGTATTTAAATCAATATAATCTGATATCCACCATGATTGATTAAATTTTAGCACGCGATGAATCTTCCTAAGGACTAGTCCAGCATCTACTGCTTGTTTTAAATTGTTGTAATGCATCACGTAATTTCTTTTATTTAATAAATTTGGAACTAGCTTATTAACAATCGAATTTTTTGCTGTTGTCATTGCCTGTTGTTCAGGTGATAATAAACTATAATCGATTATCATAGATTCTGCACAAAACGGATAATCGTAATGAAGGTTGTGAAGTGACTCAGGATAATCGAGATCAACTTCAACAAAATAACCGATATCTTTTGGAAGAATGTTTCTGTTTCGCTAAGAAATTGATCTGGGGTTATCCAATGAAATTCACTGCAAGGCATCGGCTCTGACATTGCCCAGCCATACAAATTATAAGGATAAAGATAAATAATATAATTGGATGATACATTTTTATTATAATTTTTCAGATATTTATTATTAGCTATCGCATATTTTTTTGTTAAAACGTTAATTCCGCCGCGAATCCCTTTTGAATAAAGTTAAACAGATCAACATCTGTCAAGAGATCCAATTCTATCCTGCTTGTTTTTAGTAGGGCATCCCACGATAGTCCTGGAGCGGAATAATACCAACAGGGGTCCAGTCCATAATATTCATGACTAACTCGACGAAAACTTTCGAAAACATCAGCTAACAATAACACATCTGTTTTTAAATATAAATCATGATAATCACCAAGTGTCTTACAGCAAAATTTATTCCAAATATCTTGTGCATATTTGTACTCGTCATCTGTAATATTTTCATTTTTAATTTAGAGTAAAATTTGTCTTGCCGGGCAGAGAAGTTTCATCAAATCTGCTCCAGTCGTCGAGATGCTCATACGGAAACAGTCCTTTTCTTGTCAGTAGATTAAATTTATCTCAAAAACAATCTCGTAGGCTATAAATCTTGCTACCAGCTTTTACAGCATTTTCTACAAGATCTTCTAATGATACTAAAGTAAATTGAGAGCTATCAATGAAATGTAATTTGCCAAGCGTGACAGACATATACTTTTCAAAATTGTTTGGAATACATTTTATTATATTATATAATTTTAGCTTCGATTTAACTTCCTCATTGCCAAATGCTTCGACAATGATTTGACTATCATAACCACGAAAATTATGTAAAACGACTGGAATAAAATTTGGAGCATGAAATTTTAAAGTGCAACTGTTATGATCTGCCCCGCGATACTGACCGGTCAGATGACAGTGATGGCGCACTTTGTCGCTACCTAGAGATTTCTCGCAGATATGACAAATAACTGCATTATCAAAATCAGTTGCAGCTTGGATGTTATTTTCATTGGAGCTGTCCTGTGTAGCCTGTTGGAAATTTTATTAACATCGTCTATTAATTTTTTTAGTAACCATATAGCCGGATTTCAGATTCGCCATTGCTACATCTGTATAACTTTACTGGACTTGAAAATTTATCGTGAGCACATCAAACTATTTTATAAGCTGCTCCACATGGAACATGTTGTATTTTTCTTGTACTCGATTTATTTGGATCATTTTCTGCGCCGGCCACAAGAACAAGTACATCCTCAAAATCAGCATAAATGACAAACGGAATACTTAATTTATGATTATAAGTTTTAAATTTTAATATTTTTTCTTTCTCCGTTGGCATGGTTATTTTTTGAACATTAACACAGCATTTAAGATGATCTTGCAGTTTTTCATCTTTAGAAAAACCTTGTAAACAAAGGTAGCAGAAATATTTCTTATTTTTATCTTTATTATATTGTCTACCAACTAGACCGTTAAAGTTTTTGATCCAATCGTAATGCCCTTTATAAAACAGCAGGTTTATTGTATTTTGTGTAGCAATCGCTGAAATATATCTCGGGTAAACATTTTCGTTTTCATCTAGTCCGAAAACATTTATTGAAATATCGTTTTGTTTTTCAAACTTTGGTATCTGATTCTCTGCCACTGGAAAAGTTATCCCATTAAAATTTAGTTCGTCTTTGTAAGGCAAATATTTTTCGACTCGATCAGAGTTACAACTTTGAGGATGCCTCGCAGATAAAATTGCCCAACGATATCATGGATTTTTACGTTTATGCAACATTTTCTGTTTTTAAATTTTTGAGGGAGATCAACGTAAGAACTACCGCGAAGTACGTTATATCTTGCTGTGCGAAATAAAACTTCTTTTATCATTTCAAATTTCCAACCTGATCCTGATGTGGTACATTCCTCCAATTTTGTATTTATTTCTTGGTGTGTTTCATCAGCAACCGAGGAAATGTTTGTTCCAGCTAATATTTTTTGTTATTTAGCCGTTAGATACGGTTCGGAAATTTCGCTGTCGAAATTTGTATTTTCAAATTATATCTTTTTCAATTGCATGTAACTTTGATAAATTTACATGATACTGTACTATTAGCTTGATACTTTAATGAGCTGCAAGTTCTTGCGCTGCAACCGGTTGTAAAAGATTAAATAAATTTGTGGAGTTAAAATTTGCTAAAACATTTTGATTATCAAATTCGTGACTGTTATCGTAGCCAGAAATTGCCGTAGCAATTTTTTCTGTTTAATAAGGCTCGTTTTGGCGATATCTCGCAATTTTAACATTATATATAGCATTTTTATATTTAATTCATTTTTTTATGTATTTTTCAATTAGAGATATAAAAAATGCTATATAATATAATGTCAGAAATTCTAAGATACATTAGACTGACAGCAGAGGAACAGGAAGAATATCACCTATACCCCATGTACAACTTATATGCTTGAAATGCACTTGCTTCGGTTATTTTTATAAAATATGAAAAAAAATTTTGGCACACCAACGCCAGCTGGTTATAAGATCAGTGTCAGAGGTGATAATATAGAGGATCGAAATGTTTAGAAAAGATTTATTTATTCTTTGTTCTGCGGAGACATTCCAGAAGGACAACAAGTCTATAGAGTAAACGGCACAATTACTGATGATAATATTGAAAATTTGTCTTTACAAAACGAATTTCAATCTCATCCAGTATTTGATGTGTATGAAACTAATGATCGCTGAATTATACGACACCGAAAAACGAAAAAAGTGTTAGGAAATTTAAGACAAGATGGTTATCTTGGTGTGGTAGTTCGTGGAACTAAATCAGATTTTGTTCATTATAAAGCCCATAGGTTTGTTTCTGAAACATTTAACGGACCAATACCTAATGGTTTAGTTATCGATCACATCAACAGCATTAAAACCGACAATAGGATTGAAAATTTAGATTTAGTTACACCAAAAGAAAACACCGAAAGAGGAGCCAGTTCTGATGGTTCCAATTTTAAAAATCCCAAAAGGCCAATTATTTCAGTAAATCTTGAAACTGGGGAAAAAAATGAAATTAACATCATTAACAGCTGCCGCAAAATATCATAAAATTAATGCAGGTAGAATAAAGACTGTTGTAACTGGTGTACAAAGATCAGCAACGTCAACGTTAACGTTTGACAGATTTAGTTTCAAATATGATGATTAATTGTATTTCTTAATTCTGTCCTAGTAATATAGCTGTGGGCAAACATTCAAATATCATCTCGATCAAATTTTAGTGTTATAAATGCACTGTTATCAAGTTTCTTTTTTTTTCTGCTCCTGTTAGGAGAATTTTATCAGAATCACCTTGCATTACAGTAACGTTAACAGAATAAGCAATATATCCTAATAAACATTTTCGAACTGCCTCTGTTAATTCTGTCTAATTTAATATATCAACTTTCTGATAATATTTTATTTCAGGAGATTTTATCTCTGTTGTCATTATTATTGTAAATTAGATAAAAAAATATATATATAATATATGGACTTAATGTAGAGACTTGTTGATATATATGCAAGTGATACAATCACTAACGATAAAATCTCCAGCGACAAAGTCGTCGACGACAATTTCATCCCTAACGTAATCTTTGGCTATAACGAAGATGATATTTTATTTAATAATAATGAAGATGATAATGACGTACATGTTGTTCACAAAAAAAAAAAAAAAAAAAAAAAAAAAAATAAAAAAAATACAGCAGACCGACATCTGGATGATATAATGTTAAGTATCATATCGCTAAAAAAAATAATAAAATTTAATTTTACTGTTGCCGAACAACAATTATTTTGGCAACTTATAAAACCTTTTTTTAACGTAAAAATAACTGGCCAGCAAAGAAATATAAAATATGAGTTTATTTTTGCTAAAATATTTAATTTGATGCCAGTCGATAATGCAAGAAAATTACATTTAATTTCTTTGTGTCGGCCGGTCAGATGTAAATCTGTACTTGTGAAGAACGAACAAATTTATAATAACATTATTTTATAGACCGAGTTGGTACCCAGCTGTTAAATTTATCACTATATCCGCGCCATTTAACTAAACTTTTGTTGCCGCGATTCCTAATAACTTTTTCAATAACGAATATATCTTGTTCTGTTTTCTGAAGTTCTTGTTCATAAAAACTACCAGTTATAGTTTCACCTAATAAATCTTTTAGTGCATAGGTAACTGGTATTGTTAAAAGTACTTTATCAACATGAAATACTTCTTCACTCCAGTTTGGAGTAAATCCCTTCTCGAATGTTTTTCGCGTTAGAGAAATTCTAACTCTATCACCAACTTTAAATTTGTGTCTGCAGTACATGTTCTCGTTTGCTAATATCGGATTTTTAATTGCGTCGTTTGGTGACATTTTTATTGATCTGTGCTTCGTGCTATTATATTCATCAACAATTTGCTGTAAATTGTTAATATATTTATTTGTATATTTAGCTGTCAAATATTTGTGGATTTTTTTCGTTTAGTGTGCGATTAAATCGCTCGACGACAACGCTTTTACCTTCATTTCCTCTAACATATTTTTTGACGTTATTTTGTTCCAAAAACTGCTCAAAATTTTTATCGTAAAACTCTGCTCTGTGATCGGTCCAGATTCTGTTTGGTTTTCTTTCTGTACTTGTTATTATCTGTTTTAACGCATCAGTTATCGAGGTTCCTGTTTTATCTGAAACAGGTACACTAAAAGAATATACGCTAAAAACATCTATGACATTAAAATGATATTCTTTGGAGCGCCATCAGCGCCAACGTTAAACTGAGCAAGATTTCACACATCAACTAAATCTATCGCCCAGATATCGTCAACGGCATTTGCAACAACTTTACGTTGCGGAAACTTTTCTTTTAGGTTTGTGTATCTCTGATGCAAGATCAGGCTCTCCGAGGCCCAATTTATATTTTGCTCCAAAAAAAACCTGCACCAGCTCTCGGACAACACGCTCTCGCATATTTACAGGTTTCATATCACGAAGTTCGTCTAGCATTGCTTTATCTCAGCCAGCCTTGTCCTGTTCGTTATCACGGTAGCAAATATCACGGCGCATTGCTATTGCGTCAACTTGACTGTAAGTCTCTTGTCCTGGTAATGGATTATAGTTTTCATCCAACTCTCTGTCCAGCGGATAATATGGTCCAGTATATTTGGGCCTGGTAATGTCCAGCCTCATTTTGGTTTCGGCAATTTGCCATTTAATTTGTGTATATCTATACCAGTTCCAATTATTTCTCTCTTGTTGCATTGTTGACAGTATGCAACAATTTTATTTTGCTCCAGACAGAGATCTCTATCACAATCGCACTCGCTTGTCATTATATATTTTCAGATTTATAAATATTTTTTTTCAGTCATCTACTAAAATAACTGTCAGGGCATCAAGTTACTTTCTTTGGAGATTTCTTAAAAAACATACTTTTTCTTTTTCCACAGATTGCACAAATACTTTTCAGCATTATTCTATTATTTTTTGTTTTTTTCATCTTTATTTTCTGTTTTAGTTTTGCACTTGAGACAATATGTTGACATTATATCAACGAGTTTATACAAAATTAATTGCAACCTTATTATTAGCGTGAGAAGGTTGTTTGTCAAACTGTAAAATAAATTTTAAAAAATTGAACTTAGAATCGGAGATTTGTTTTATAAACATCACGTAATAGTATCCACAAGCCAAAGTTCCAACTTGTTGAATTTGGTTAGACGAATAATTTAATATTTTATATTTTTTGTTGATATATTTTCTGATCAAATCGTTCGGAGGAAGTACAAATGAATCAAAATATTTGCTACTACAAACAGCTACCCAGTGCGTGCCGGATCCGTCCTTGAAATTTTGTATATTTATCACACACGAGCCACCAGCAATCGCATCGCGATCGAGTTCATCTTTGGAATAGACTCCATGATATCTGAAAACGGATTTTAGCTTATCAAGTATATGAAAGTTAGTTAACGCGGCCATGTTCCTGGCAATGTTAGTCCTCGGCCGATTCCCAGTAGATTTGGCAATAGACTTCCCGCTACTCCCGCCAGCAACGGTCCAATAAATCCGCCTTTGTTTATTTGCTGCGACCGCGTCTCTTTTTTTTTTTTTTTCGTCTTTTTAGTTGTCTTTATAGTTGTATTTTTAATTGTCGTTTTCTCGTCGTTGCGTTGCATTGGGGCATTATATATTTATCTTTAGACAATTTTCTTTATCCCGTCTACGGAGACACATTTTTTCGTTGTGCCAGATACTGCACCAGACGCTTCTGCTAATCCTAATGTACCAAGTAGGGGCAAAATTTTAGGTATTAACGTTTTTGCCATTACAGATAATGCCGACCCAAAGAAACCACATTGTTTTGACATTGCAATTATTTGTGCAGTACTCAAATTTAAAACAAAAGGTTTGCCACGATTATACTTATCTACTTCTTTTTGGTTAGCATTAATTTCGTTAAAGTACATTGGTCACCATATTTTATTTTAAATGATACCGGGCGTTGTTACAGATTAAACTCAAAGTTTTTCAAACTTGGACTGACATTTTACCTCCGACAGAGTCAATTGTAACAAATCTATCGCTGATCACTAGCGCATAAACGTACAACGCCACAGCTGGAACTGGAGCTGCTCCGAGTGTCCAGGTAATTTTATTATCAGCTGTGGAATCGACAGCTCGTTCGCTATGTTTACTAACATCAAAATAAAATATCGGATAAAGTGTACGAAATTTCCTCTACTGAGATCTGAGATCCATCTCCGACATCTTGATATTTTTGCACTGCGTCCATAAGGAACATGTACGGCCGAGTAATATTTTTGTTGGCGTCATCTGCAAAATTACATTCTATTGCTCGTTCCAGATACTGTTTAGAGTTGAGTCTGGCGTATATTCGTCTAACATCAGCATTATCAAATATTGCATTATTTTGTTGTTGGTTACGACGTCGCGCTTGTTGTTGAAATACAACAAACAATTGCCGTGGCAGTTGTTCACTTGATGTTGTTGTAATGCGCCATGTGTAGTCGGTGGTATTTGGAACAGCTGCTTGATATATTTTATGTTGCTGAAAATAAATTCTGCTTTTGTGTTTATCAACTATACTGTTTAATTCTGCTGTTTTTGTGACTGACAGCGTTATTCGTGCAATCCATAGCGCAAGTTTGTTTATGATAAACTGCACATCAGCTCCGCCAGATCAAAATAGGCAGTCGTCCTGTTCTGCCCGATCAAAAATCAGTGCATGTTTAACTCCACGAAATACTTTATTGTAGTCCCTGCAAAAAACAAAAATTGTACTTAACGGTAGCATCATTGTAATTTGACGTGATTCTGTCGCAAGTGCTTTTCTCTTAGCATGACCTTCATTGTAACGTGTATTTCGGAATCCAATTGTGTTATTAACATGATCTAACATTGCAACTCCGTCTGCAGCTGCACCTACTTGTGTTATACCAAACCTGGCACAAGCACTATTAAGTGAAATTCTTGTAGCGTCTGCGTTAGTGGCTGCAGCTGGTGGGGCTATGCCAAGATTAACAGCATTATTAATCAGAAAATCTCTTACAATTGCACATCTGCAGCAGCATCAGCGCCGTGAACAAAAATACCATCTGAAAATGTTCGCCTGTAGCTAAACCAGCTCCAGTATCTTTAAACCACATCATATTAGTTGCAGTTGATCCTAAGTAATCATCGGAAAATGAGATTAAATTTAAGATTGTACTTGCAACTTGTAGGTGACTTGAAATGTCTTCCACTTTTTGAATAGATAGCTGATATCTAGCACATTTGAATAAGCTCCAGCCATTATTTATAAGTGCTATTTCTGCGTTAGCTGCAATTGCAGCAGGTGGATTAGCCACAGTCATGATCTGGCCACGAACTTCCAGCATTGCTTTGTGAGGAAGCAGAAATACATCCTCGTCTCGTGTATTAAATGTTCTAACACCAGCTTTATTTGGTTCATTAGAATTTTCGTCGAGATATTCAACATGCTCAAATTCTGTTACTGTGTCGTCTATGTCATAAGTTTCTGCTAAATCGAGATAATTCTTAACAGACATTATTTTAATGTTAACACAAAATTGGCGACGCCTTAGATATTAATTTTTTTACAATCTGTTCTCCTCGTGGTGATAAAAGTCTTTTTGTTGTTGTTATCATTGCACGTTTAGTTTCCGCTGTTGGGGCGATTTCTGATATAACTTGTTTGATTGTTGGCGCAACATTTATTTTATCAGCTATTTTTTGTCCCACCGCAGTTCCAGCGGCAGATGCAAAAGCTTTTGGTGCGTCAAGTGCAATTGGTGCAACTTTATTCGCTATTCTCGGAGCATTTTCAATAATTTTAGTAAATATATTTCCTAAAAATCTTCCAATAATTTTTCTCCTAGAAACTTCTTTTCTCTGTTTCATGTTAGATCAATGAGGTTGTACAATTTTACGCAACACGCAGGTGCAAATAATAAGTAACAACTTCATTATTCAAATCCAGTTGTCGTCCAGATTGATCTGTCAATTGCATACTTATTTCTGCTATCTGATTTTCAACGTTTAGAGGATAATAAATAACTTGCCGTGGGTTAATTTGCATGAGCGAACCTGGTGGAACGTCTGGTGAAAAACGGGATAGTTTGTCCTTTACTTCCTCGGGCCGAGTAAGATCTAGATGCAATGGAACAATTTTTTAATATTGTGTTTACGTCGGTTATATTTACTGGCAGATCACCGTCATACGTTATAGTTTGTTATGTAATTGATCCATATTGTTTATGAGAAAATCCTATCAACGACGCAATACTTGCTGCTGATGAAAAATCGATTAACATATTATTTTTATTATTACACTAGCTCGTAAAGTATTATAGTTCGGTGTCAGCTCAAACTTTTCAGCTACACCATTTACTTTTGTTATTAGCTCTTTTATTGTTTAATTTAGATCAGTGACATTATAAGCTCCTTGTGGCATTTTAAATCTTGCCCATGATGTTTGCAGATAATATGTAAATTCATCATTGATACCAGCTTTTACATTAGCCATAGAATGCCATGCCGTACAGGAAATTAGTCCAATCTCATACTGTTTTTCAGTATCAAGTTGTATTGGTGGAATATAATTTACTGAAAAATTTGCGCTGTCGCTAGCAGCCGTATCAGAGTCGAATAATAATGTTGCTGACATTTCTATTTATTATATTTTTTTATAAAATTAAGTCGCCGCGATTAAGTCGTGGTGTAAAATTTCGTATTCGTCAGATGTTAATAAATTTTCTGATCTCAGATGATCAAGTATATGAATTATCTCATTATCAATTTTAGCACCAACATTTCCAGCCTCTTTTGACGATATTAATAGTATTAATCTCCCTATCATTTCGGCTACTGATGTATATATTTTTCCTCCGGTTCCAGTTTTTGTTAACCTTTCAGTTAAGTTCATCTTGATTATCAACCAACCGACTTAATTCAGTTTGTCTGTCAATAGGATTTTTTTATATCCTTTGGGACAACCGGATCAGCTTTCATATGTCTATCATCTAGATTTTTTCCCTCAGTATTCTAACTATTAGCTTGATGACCGTACTGTTTATTTTTTATATTACGCATGGTTTTGATATAAAGATCGACATTATTATCTTGCCGATATTGTTTAGTACTTCTGTGGTAGTTTTCATTTTCCAGTTTTACATCGTCGAGATGTTTCTTACTTTCTTCTTTTATTATTTCTAACTTACTAATATTTTCTTCGGCATTGTACTCGGCTTTGCTAATATCTCGTACTCTTACACTTTTAAAATTGTATTTTTCGTTAAAATTTCACGCTCACAATCTTTTATTTTACCGTTTATATTTTCTAGAGCATCTTCGAATCTTTGCGCTTCTTGATCATCTAATCTATGCTCTTTTCTAAAAGCTTCTCTTCTAGCTTTTTCTTCTTTTGCGCATCTCCTCCAACACTCTCTCACCTTTACTTTCTATATCTTCCAACTTTCTTTCAATCGGATCAACTAGTGTTACTTCTGCTAATCTTCGTTCAAATTCAGGTGGATTATTCATCCGCCGATTTAGTTCAGCTTGTTTATCAGCAGGATCAACAAGATGTTTTACAAGGTCTCTAGCCAATCTTACTCTTTCTTCATCAGATCTTTTAATAATATTTGCAGCAGCAGCTTCTTGTTGTTCTTTAACTAATCCGACTAAATCTTTTTCCTGCAATTTTTTAAGTTCTTCTGGAGATACTGTTGACACTTGAGGTTGTTTTCCATGTAGAGCCTCAGTAACTGGCTTAAGAGCTGCAGCTGTTGCTTCTGCGGAAACCATCTGTCCACGTCAGGTTTGCTGTACTTTTTGCTTAAATTCTGCCTGAGACTGAGCAAGTTTTGTTTAAAAATCTTCTACATGTTTTCAATACTTTGCTCGTTTATCCATATTATATCAAAGATGTTTGGTAAAACTTACTGCAGATAGCTGTTAATACAACAACGAAACATTTTTTTCGGATCGTGTTTAAGTTTATCAAAAAAAAAGAAATTATATTTTTCTTTAGTTGCCTGATGATAAAGTTTAATAAATTTATCTTTGGTTACGTCGCCGCACTGCTCGTTTGCAATATTTCTAACGTCAACGTTGTCAAATCCTGGAAATAATATAAAACAACCAGTATTTCGCCGAATAAATGTCAACATTATAACAGCCTTGAGCCAAATAAACAGAATTACATTTTTTATTCCGGGACAGTGAAAAATATGATCTTATTTTATTCATTTCTTCATTGTTTAGCGGAATATCATCAAAAGCAACTATCTTATGCTCATCCGAATCAAGTTGATTAACTGGAATAAGTTCTTCTGGTTGTTTGATAATAAAAGAATCTTCACCAGCCTCAAGATCATCACGAAGTTTGTTATTATATTCGCTGAGTAGCTCGTACTTATCATATCGTGGGTTAATAGTGTAAATATAAACTCTGTCATAATTAAAATTATCGCCCAACAATACATTCATCAGCAAGTTTGTTTTGCCCGACCCAGTTCTTCCAACAATAAGATAATGACAATCTGGAAGTTCGTTGTTGTGTTTGTGTTTCACCAGCCGCTCTGTATCAAAATTTAATATCGACGATTTTGCCATTGTTGTTATATAATTTACATATAAAAAAATTGTCAGACAATAAATAAAAAATAAGCTATTACACAAAATTTGGAACAACATTAGGAGATTCGTCGGCTGTAAGTACAATAACAAACAGTAATGTTGATTTATCAGGTTACCTAACAAAAACTGGCAGCACAATGACAGGAAACCTGTCTATGTCAAATCAACGAGTACTTGGTTTAGAAACAGCGTATCCGCTAATAAATGTCGCTAATACACAAGCTGTTAGTTATGCACAACTTAAATCCGTCGACGACAACAAGTTGTCACTGACAGAAGGAATTTTAAGCGGTAACTTAGATATGTCAGGAAAAAATAAATAAATTTAGAGACCGGATATCCACCAGCAAACTTAAATCAAACCCAAGCGGTAAGTTATTTGCAGTTGAAGTATGTAGATAATAACAAACTTGATAAAACCGGTGGAACAGTTACAGGTTATATTAACATGTCGAGTAAAAAAATTATTGGGTTGGAAACTGTATATCCGCCAACAGATTTAACACAAGCTGTAAGTTATGCGCAACTAAAATCAGTTGACGATAATAAACTTAACAAAGCCGGCGACACAATGACAGGTAACCTGTCCCTGTCAAACTCAAAAATAACTGGATTACCAACAATCTCACCACCAGCTAATGATACTGATGCTATTAGTTATGCTCAGTTAAAAGGAGCGCTGAACCCGTATTTGAGACAATCCGGCGGGGCAATGACAGGTAATATAAACATGAGAAATAATAAAATAACTACGACATATGTTCCAGTGAATCATAATGATCTGACAAATAAAGCATATGTTGATAGTGTATCTAGTGGTGTAAAACGAACCAAAAACAATGTTGGGTATATTCCAACGCTTTTTAAATCAACTGACAATCGAGTTGGGTTTGAGGTAAGTGCATCATCGTATTATCCTGAAAATTATCCTTATTACGCTTTCTCTGATAAACATGAGTGGACGACAAACGGAGAAGTTGAAAATTTTTGGATCAAAATTAAATGTCCCATTGCAGTCGCAATTTGGCAATTTCATTTGCGAGGTCGATTAAACCCTAGTGTTGGTCGAATTTATAATTGGCGTTTGAAGGATCAAACGATGATATCAACTGGACGACATTGTATAGTACAACAAATACATGTATTACAACAACACAATATTTTACAATCCCGACAGAAAAAACTGTTAACAAGTACTTGTATTTTCTATTTTATGTTGTCGCTGCTGAACATCCGTTTCCAGGACTAACAGCATTTCAAATATACACACTCGATGATCAAATTTAATCTAATGCTATAAAATAATGTCAACACAAATTTTTAGAGAAGTTGCGAGATAATTTTATGATAATATTTTTGGCTCTAAAATAGATTTTGGGGAAAAATCACTGGCGGCACGTAGAATAAATACCAGAAAATTTTTTTCAATCCCAATGATAAACTCTCCATTGTCAGAAGAAGAAAAAACTTTTGTTCGTGTTATGCATATGCGAGGACCACAACTGAAAGAAGCAATATGAAACTTTGATGTGATAAGCAGATACTGTTATACTGATGATTGTCTACAAGAACAAAAACAAGTTGAAATCTTGCTAAAAAAAATATTGCTCAATCTTGATTTTGGAAATTTAGATTTGATAATAAAATCGGACTTAATAAAAGAACGAGCTTATGGCGAAAGAGATGATCTAAAAAAACCCGAGTAAACGGGTAGCCATGATAATCTTAACAGACTAGCGGAATCTGGGATAATAGGAATAAAAAGAAACAGGAAGTTATATAATAGTTTTTAAAAACGAGACATTTTTAAGTATCTCGGCATGTACTACTACGACAAAGAAACACTAATTAAAATCGTTACCACGACACCGGATGCGGAGTTAATTATAAAAGCGTACTTGAACGCAATTATACCAATGACACGTAAAAAAAAAACAGAATTTGATCCGATTATTGTTGACAGGTCTCTAAAGATAATCAAAAATTTTGCCGATGAAATTAGTGATCTTAGCGATAATGAGCGAGAAAAGTTTCTTAGAGAAGTCGAGCAAACAGAGTTGATAGAAAAGTATGATTCTTATTAAGACATAGGTGAAGTAGACGATATTCCATTTCCATCGATCCAGCGCTCTAGACAATTGTCATTACGAAATTATTACAGTGAAGTCGAGAAAATATTCACGCAACCGTACAAGAATTATTTCATAAAGTAAATCATATAATGATACTTGTTAATAATTTTCCCATATTTGAACAAAACTCACTCCGAATATTAATGCTAGCAAATTTCATTCGCATACGCAATTATCAGACAACATCTTGTTATCAAAAATTTCACGTTAGATCAAATAAGCAAATAAGCTTGGTATTAGGGTATATTGATGATACAGAAAAAGATTACAGTAATTTGGTGAATGAAACAGATTTGTGCGAACATGAAGTAGGAGACATTTTTGATTGATATACTTGGTTAAAGAAAAATAAGGTACTAACAGATAAACGATATGATGATACTTCGTCAGATGTTTATGACCAGTACAGAACTTTTATAGCTGATCCTAAAAATAATAAATTTCGTGAATTTCTTGATTCGATTGTTGGTACTAGGACTTTTGTTTTTGTATAAAAAATTGTATAATGAAAAAACAGTTTGTCGATTTCAATCATTTCAGAAGATATTCCAAAACAAGATGTTGACGCACTAATGCAATATAATAAATTTTATCATAAAAGCCTTTGGTGTGTAAAACAATGTTATAAGTATTACAGTAGAATACTTCGAGTAATATCATATTTGGCATTGCTAATGACCAGCTCTGGTAGAATTTCAAGTGCAGCATCATTAAATCCGTTTTTGTTAATAATATCTGGTGTTGGTGTATCTCTTTCAACAGCGTGTAAGAAAACTGAACCACGACTTGAGACCAAATAAATGCTTGTAAAACAGCAAGTATCACTTACAAAAAATTACTTGATCAGATACGATCTTATTTGCGAGACGTAAAATATGATATGGACGATTTAATACGCGAGTTTCGTATTATTGACAGTATGTTAACGGATATCCTGCCAATGAGAGTCCGCAGGTATGAAAACAGTTATGATAAAATGTGGATATCTTAATTTTATTTGCATTTTGAAGGGATATTTTTATGTTATGTTGAAATAAATATTTGTTTAAAATAAAAATAAAAAACATATATAAACAGCACAACCCCATGTGAACTCCTAGATTGCCAAACGACATTCTAGCAAGTTCAGGGGCACTCAAATTAATCCCCGTATGATGTTCTAGGTTACCAAACGACATCCTAGCAAGCTCAGAGGATACTCGAAATTAGACGAAACACAACAACATATATCAAACCGCCTTGTGAACTCCTAGGTTGCCAAACGACATCCTAGAAATTTCAGAGGGTAATTTGTACAGACACAACTCCCATGTGAACCCCTAGATTGCCAAACGACATTCTAGAAGGTCCAGAAGGTGATCCGTATTTTCTATGGACTGCACAACACATAAACTTAATTCTAACTTATCTCTAGGGACTAACTAACTTATCTCTAGGGACAGCACAACACATAAACTTATCTCTAGTGGACAGCACACACATAAACGAGGGCCTTCTCTACGTTCAACAGTTTTTGCACACTCTCCCTCCGTAATCAACCCCCAGGAGTGCAACAGTTCACCCACCAGAGTGTATTTTTTCTCTGTTGAATTTCGAGGGCACCTGCCGGACCCCCAATTATTAGAAAAAGTGGCATTGTACCGCTCCAACTCGACAATATATCAGTCATGGGAATATATATATATATATATATATATATATATATATATATATATATATATATATATATATATATATATATATATATATATATATATATATATATATATATATACGTTTTAGAAATCACTATAAAGCTATTAACGAGAAATTCCTACAAATAATCAGTGTACATTTCTAATTCTAAAATAAAACGGACGATTTTACACGTTTTTGCCTGGATATAAATGCCAGAACTAGATGCACAGGAGATGAAAAGACATGTAACTATGACAACGGATCTATTACTGCGGCGATCGATTTAACAAACATGTTATAACTGCGATAGCTTGTACATGTATTTGTTTATTTTCACACAATTACTGGACGATATATATCAACGAGGAGAGAGATATAAGCACCATGTTATGTATGTATATCTGCATGTGTGTGTGTGTCTGACTGTATCTGTGTTTCTGTCTGTATGTTTGTAACTACCTACAGTAGGTCAGTACGTGTGATATTTTTTACGCAATAACAAGGGAGACAACTGCTTAATTACACTTTGCTCGAAGACAGAGTTATATTTCCTGAAAAATTTATTTGTGATTTTGAATCATTACAACAGTAGTAGAAAAAAATTAGTTGTTCCCATCTCAGAGACCTCCTTCCTCCGATAAATATATTTAGTCACCTGTGAAAAAACTACATATTTTTTTTTTTGTCATTTTGAGCTGCGGGCTGGTAAAGAAAATGTCAGCGTGAGGGGAATGGGCGGTTGGTGAAGAAAATGTCAGCGTAAGGGGAAAGGGGGGTTGGTAAAGAAAATGTCAGCGTAGAAGTGTTTTGGAGGGGAAAGGGGGTCTGATCTAGAATCTTTGTCTTCTTTTACTACTTATATGCATATATTTTAAAGTTACCTTATACAAAAGATTGTGATGCATATTTATCCGTATGTACAGGAATCATAACTTATAATTAATGGAAGCAAACCAGTTGACTACATGCAGAAAAACTTTTAACCTTGTTTAAAAAAAAAATATTGCTAATAACGGCAATTAATCGACTGTCCCAAGTGGAAATCAACAGATCACTTGCGGATCTTCCAGACTTGACTGAAACTGAAAGCAATCCGCCTGATGTCAATGTCAAAGCACCTAGAACAGATGCTATGCCAGCAGAAGTTAATTTGGCTTCAGGAAAGGACAGGGGATGATTGGTATGATTATAGATTGTAAGGGTCATTTAGTAAATAACATATTAAATAGCTAATTTTGTATACGATTGTGGGTTTGTACATTAAGATAAGGTTATTTTGTTGGGTAAACATGTGGCTTCCGTTTAAAACGCGGGGCAAGTAATTCATTCAAAATGCGGAATGTCTTGGATCATGAAATTAGACAAGCGGCTTCTCTTGACTAGACACACCATTTTCACGTGAAGATCATGTGACTGAAAAGTATATTCGGATTGGATGGTGAGTTTGCCTAATCGAGCCATTTCACGGCCCAAATGGCTTACCACAGACGTATTCGTCTTCAACTCCTTAAACATGTTACCCTACTCCATGCTGAAGTATGTGACTTCATGCATAATGTTTTCATTCACCTCTTAATCCTGCCTCATTTTAAGAAATTCTTTTCTCATATTAGATTTAGACCAGCCTAACTAGCGTACTTAAATTTATTTTGTCTCCTCTCTCAGAAGAGTGCCAGGCATGTGCGTATGGTAACCTATAATGGCGTTCCACGTCTCTTGTCAGTACCCTGTCAGTCATGACAGAAAATCGTTTTTTTCTGAAATTACGTAGTGTCAAAATTCTCTAACCAGTACAATTCAACATGCAAAATAGAACTCACTGCTGTCGGTGGCCCACTTCTGTTAGTGGCATAAAATATTCCAAAATCAAACACTGAACCTACTACTGTGTTCACATTGATAAAAATGGTGGCTTTCGTTGAAAAAAGACACACAGATCATACCAAGATAGAATATACGATGGATCATGCAATTCGACCAACAGCCTTGCAAGATTGGCTAGATCCTCTTTACGCTAAGATCATGTGATTCAAAAGTATGTTCTGACTGGCTATTAGGTTCGCGTAATCGAGACTAGTGGTCGCAACGTTTTTCCATATTTTGGCCCTGTTGGCTTGCCAAACACGTATTGATATTCGTGTCAAGCAAAGTAACAGTGTTCTTCGTCGAGGTCCAAGTCGCACTCTTTGGCGATACCAGGATGAAATCATTGCTGATACTGCCATTCGTAATATAAGCTGACTTGAGAAACATATATATTTTCTTTGTGAGAAAACTCTGCAATATGTGTCATCGACAAAAGTCATACAAGTTTGCAATGTTATTGAGCAAAATGCAAAATGTCTATTCTCTAAGAAATAATAATAATAATAATAATAATAATAGTCATACAAGTTTGCAATGTTATTGAGCAAAATGCAAAATGTCTATTCTCTAAGAAATAATAATAATAATAATAATAATAATAATAATAATAATAATAATGAGGACTTTGTATAGCGCCTAATCTTTAGAAGCTCTAAGCGCTTTATAACATTTGACAACACTTAAAAAACATATATAATGATATGATTACAAAAATAAAAACAAACACCACGAAATTAGAAAACAGAAAACATGCTGTAAATATTTAAGGTGAGGAAATATTATTAGGTTCTTGCAGTTGAAATAGGTGAGTTTTAAGAGCGCTCTTGAATGAGATCTGTGCCTTTGTGTCTAAGTTCAGGGGGCAATTCGTTCCACGTTGCTGGGCCCTGGTATGCAAAAGAACGTTGTCCATATGATTTCATTTTCATAGTGGGAATAATGAGAATACGAGTGTCAGAAGAGGAGCGTAAGTATCTTGCTGGTGTATACACATGGGTGAGGTCAGATAGGTATGTTGGACTGGAGCCCGTCAGTGAAACGTAGCACAGAGAACGAATTTTGTGTTTAATTCTGGATCAAATGGATAGCCAGTTTAGGGTACAGAGCAGGGGGGGGGGAGGCGTGCTGTGATCGTGGTACTCTAAGGATGATCCGAGAAGCTTTGTTTTGAACTTTTTGAAGTTTCTGGAATAGCTATTGAGACGAACCAGACAGAATTGAGTTACAACAGTCCAGTGTTGAAAGTACTAAGGAACACACAAGTGTTTTAGTGGCATCAACTGAAAGATGTAAATGTGGAAAAAAAAGAAAAAGCTGAATTCAACAAAGTGTGCCAAGGGCAACATTTTCATGGGTTAATATTGTATGGACACCACAATCTAAATCATTATAGGTCTGAAAACGTGAAATAAACATTACTAATATTGTTAAAGCACGGTTGAATGAAGAGGTAATTTGTTAAAATGTGGATATGAATATATTTTGCTATCGGCTAAATGAAATGAAAATAATGTTAAAAGCTCCTTGGAATATTTAAAAATTTTGAAAAATCTGAATCACACCTAAAATTGGATATTAGAGTCCGCAGATTTTGAGTATACTTCGAAGAAACAAAGAATAGCATTAACCAGTTTTATGCCGATCATTTCTCTTCTCATACCTATATGCAAACACTCACGCACATTGAAAAATTAATACTATATTAAAAGTGAATTCAAGTTGTGTTTAGCAATTCAATTTCGAGATATCAGATGAGTAACAATATGCATGTACTTTTCTAAGTCATCTTTCGAATGGTAAGTCACTCTTACACAATTGAGTTCTAAATGAACTGCTATATTTAAAAACAAGGTCAATAATTATTGAATATTGCTCATTAAGTTCAACCAAGTTTTCGAAAAGGTTCATTTTTCATCGGCATTGTCATTTGCATCGATCGTTCCTCTTCATAAAATGCGGGACAGAATACAACGTCTAAAAGTTTGGAAGTCTCATATTTTCTATTGAAGCTTGACATGGGCCTTAATTTAAATGCCCGTACGTCCGTCCATATGCTAGAATTGGTCAACGTTTGTTTTTTTTTTTTTTTTTTTTTTTGTTTTTTTTTACCTTTCTAGCTAACTCAGGAGCGTTCATTCATTTTTGGCTGGGGGCCAAGGCAGTTTAGATGCTTAAGGTCACTGGCCGCTTGAGCAAGAACAGTTCCTTTCGCACATTATGCATATTGGATCAAATTCGAAAGGACTGCCTACATGGCCGCACACCGCACGATGTGAAGGACTGGGCCGCGTGTTAGACACGCCTGAGATAAATAAATGAGATCCCGACATGGAGGAAACTCTTGTTAATTATATTTGGGAAATACGGTTTTCACATTAATAACAAAAACTCACTAATCTGACATTCTGTTTCCATAGAATATCTATATAGTTTTCATGGACGTATAACAAATCACAGTTTCATACTGTATGGTCTGATTACGCATTCACTTAATAATACAAAAAATTATAAAGTAAATTGTGTGTTCGTTGGTTTGATGAGAAAGTATGTTGTGAAAGATCTTTCTTTAGAGAAACTCCACATCATTATTGGAAACCTGATGATTTATTTGTATCCATACCAAATAAAACAGCTTTGTATCCAATTTCATTTATCTTCCCCACCAATCCAGCATTGAACTGTCAACAAACCATCAGACTGGCCAACATACTTCGTTAGATCTGTAATAAGTATGTGCTCAACAAAACAGACAGATAGACAGTCTCTTAACAAAACGTTGATTTTACGTCAGAAATAAAATGCTGAAATGCACTGAACCCATGCGCATATATAAATGTACTTCTTAAGTATATATGGAAATTTTCATGTAAGGATTCGTTGCAGTGTTGGAGGAATCCTTGTTTTTAAAGGAGGCTTGAGAATAAGTCCAGGTGTTTCTCTGGTTGTAGGCTAATACAAGTCACGTAGCCACGAAAATTGTGATAGGATTTAACGAAAGGTTTACAGTAATGACACAAGGTGTTATGACCTTAGCTTTCTTGTAGTGTCTAGAGGCTAGATCAGTTGTGTGACTAAACTTGTTTACTTCAGTATGCATCCTGACTAGTTCACTCGTCACAAACAAAATTCAATTTAGTTTTGAGAGAGAGAGAGAGAGAGAGAGAGAGATTAATACAGTAATCCAATCTCCAGATTTAATAAGCAGAAGAAGGTGGCAGAGAAATGAAACTAAGTGGTGGCACTTTCTGATAAATACTTTAAGTCGTAGTATTGTAGAGTCATATGATTTTGATGAATAGAGTCACTTGTAACATACATTTTCGCTAAATTTTCATGCTTATACTTTTTATATCAGCAACAACAGTAATTAATACAGTTTCCAAATTCGATAAGACTTTATGCTCCCTCAGATTCTATAAAATTTATATATTGCCTCTCTGAAAAGCCTTGCACGAAAGTCGTACTTATCTGAAATGGATCGTAGACACCTATTGTAACCCATTTTATTCATTTTACATGAAAATAAAAGACATCTGTCTTATGTATCTTGTTCACTGGGTCAAAAAAAAATTATTTTTTTTTTTTAAGTTTTTTTTTTTTTTTTTTGTTTTTTTTATTTAAAAAAAATGTTTTTAAAGCTTATGAAATGACAAAACATAATGTTATTTACCATTAAAATAAATGCTGCTAAATAAACAAAAGCAAAGACTATACAATGTTCAACATTAACAGATCTTAGCTGCATACAACAGCAAGCCAACCCAATCCCTGAAATGCATTAACTTTCCAGCAAAGCACAGCTTTTATCATTGCATAAACTGCTAAAATTGTACCTACAGACAAATATCAAGTGAAACAATATTATTAAATTGGTCAACCATTCACTACTTGAACACCTACATATCGCACACGTTTAGTGAACATAAACAACTAAATTATAAAATTTTCACTTGGTTCACTGCTGACTGAAAGCATATTGATTTTTATCCAAGAAAATAGTTAACATTGTACACTAAAAGGTCAAACCTGAAAATTATATTGCTGAAATGATTTAATTTTTACCTAATAAATATCATTCTTTTTAACAGAAGACAAATGTTATTTCAACAAAAACATCATCAACACAGTTTGACAAGTAACATTAAACTGGTCTTACTGTACAGCAAGATAATACTTTTGGGGTTTAATATTGGTCCACACTCAAGCATATATATTTAAGTCGTTTAGATGATTATTCAGTTTTCAATTACCTAGTTCATAATGAACTAATTCTCATCACATACAATTATTACCAACATCTTTTGCAAAATGAAAGCTTTACCTATATAGGCAAGTAGTAGAACAAAACGAGGTTTCTATCTCAGAGACCCTAATCCCCCTCCAAAACACGTCTACGCTGACATTTTATTCACCAAACCCCTCTTCCCCCTTACGTTGACAACTTTATCACCAGCCTGTAGCTTAGAATAAGGTGACAAAAAATATATTTGTCGAGGAAGGGTCTCATTTTCTTTTACTACTATAGCAGACATTAGATTACATATAAAATGTAATTTTTTTACTCACCTTTCAATGCCAGAATCCTGATGCATATATCACATTTATAACATAACTGCTATTCTGGTGAGAATTCACACGTTTCTGCCTAGGAGGTAACGATTACAGTGGATCGATATACAGTCTGACATATATACTTTCAATTGGGACTACCTGCGGCGACAGCTGGACGATATATAATGTATGTATATGTTTGTAAATCCCCAGCGATTACGTAATGGAAATCCCCAAATGTTTTAGAAAATTACGTAATGGAAATACCCAACTGTAATAGAAATCCCCAACTGTTTTAGAAATCCCCAACTGTTTTAGAAAAATTACGTAGTGTAAATCTCCAACTGTAATGGAAATCTCAGCGATTACGTAATGTAAATCCCAGAGAACATTCTAGAAAAATTTACGTGGGTGTTATAACGCTATAAAAGGCAGCCAGGTTGCAGGAAAAAGGTTTAGTCGGATTAGTTAAAGAACAACAAGAAGCTGCTGCTGCAAATATTATTAAAGATCTGATGAAGAAAGAGTAAGATTGGCTAGAGACCTTGTAAAACCTTGTTGATCCTAATGCTAGACGAGCTGAACTAAATCGGCAGATGAATAATCCACTTGAATTTGAACGAAGATTAGCAGAAGTAACACTAGTTGATCCGATTGAAAGAAAGTTGGAAGATATAGAAAGTAAAGGTGAGAGAGTGTTGGAGGAGATGCGCAAAGAAGAAGAAGCTAGAAGAGAAGCTTTTAGAAAAGAGAATGGATTAGATGTTCAAGAAGCGCAAAGATTCGAAGATGCTCTAGAAAATATAAATAACAAAATAAAAGATTCTGAGTATGAAATATTTAACAAAGAACACAATGTTAAAGGTATAAGAATACACGATATTAGCAAAGCCGAGTACGACGCCGAAGAAAATACCAGTAAGTTAGAAATAATAAAAGAAGAAAGAAAGAAACATCTCGACGATGTAAAACTGGAAAATGAAAACTACCGCAGAAGTATTGAACAATATCGGCAAGGATTATTGCCGATCTTTATATCAAAGCTATTCGTAATATAAAAAAATAACCGATGCTATAGTCATTATAATAGTGGTTTGAGTACTGAGGCAAAAAATATAGATGATATACGTATGAAAGCTGATATGTTTGTCCCAAAGGACATAAAAGATCCTATTAGCAGACAAACTGAATTAAGTCGGTTGGTTGATAATCAAGATGAACTTACTGAAAGGTTAACAAAAACTGGAACCGGAGTAAAATATATACATCAGTAGCCGAAATGATTGGTAGGTTAATGCTATTAATATCGTCAAAAGAGGCTGGAAATGTTGGTGCTGAAATTGATAATGAGATAATTCATATACTTGATCATTTGAGATCAGAAAATTTATTAACATCTGACGAATACGAAATTTTACACCACGACTTAATCGCGGCGACTTAATTTTAGAAAAAATATAATAAATAGAAATGTCAGCAACATTATTACTCGACTCTAGTACGACTGCTAGCAACAGCGCAAATTTTTCAGTAAATTATATTCCACCAATACAACTTGATACTGAAAAACAGTATGAGATTGGACTAATTTCCTGTACGGCATGGCATTCTATGGCTAATGTAAAAGCTGGTGTCAATGATGAATTTACATTTTATTTGCAAACATCATGGGCAAGATTTAAAATTCCACAAGGAGCTTATATTGTCTCTGATCTAAATAAATCAATAAAAGAGCTAATAACAAAAGTAAATGGTGTATCTGACAATTTTCAGTTGACACCGAATTATAATACTTTACGAGCTAGAATAACATTAAAAAATAATTATGTTAATCGATTTTTCATCAGCAGCAAGTATTGCGTCGTTGATAGGATTTTCTCATAAACAATATGGATCAATTACATAACAAACTATAACGTATGACGGTGATCTGCCAGTAAATATAACCGACGTAAACACAATATTAAAAAATTGTTCCATTGCATCTAGATCTTACTCGGCCCGAGGAAGTAAAGGACAAACTATCCCGTTTTTCACCAGACGTTCCACCAGGTTCGCTCATGCAAATTAACCCACGGCAAGTTATTTATTATCCTCCAAACGTTGAAAATCAGATAGCAGAAATAAGTATGCAATTGACAGATCAATCTGGACGACAACTGGATTTGAATAATGAAGTTGTTACTTATTATTTACACCTACGTGTTGCGTAGAATTGTACAACCTCATTGATCTAACATGAAACAGAGAAAAAAAGTTTATAGGAGAAAAATTATTGGAAGATTTTTAGGAAATATATTTACTAAAATTATTGAAAATGCTCCGAGAATAACGAATAAAGTTGCACCAATTGCACTTGACGCATCAAGAGCTTTTGCATCTGCCGCTGGAACTGCAGTGGGACAAAAAATAGCTGATAAAGTAAAAGGCGCACCGCAAAGCGGCGTGCCGACAATCAATCAAGTTATATCAAAAATCGCCCCAACAGCGGAAACTAAACGTGCAATGATAACAACAACAAAAAGACTTTTATCACCACGAGGAGAACAGATTATACAAAAATTAATATCGAAGGCAACATCGCCAAATTTTATGTAACCTAATAAATAAAAAATGTCTGTTAAAAATTATCTTGATTTAGCACAACCTTATGACACAGACGACACAGGAACAAAATTTGAGTATGTTGAATATCTCGACGAAATTTCTAATGAACCAAATATAGCTGGTGTTAGAATATTTAATACCCGAGACGAGGATGTATTTTTACTTCCTCACAAAGCAATGTTGGAAGTTCGTGGTCAGATTATGACAGTAGCTAATCCACCTGTCGCAATTGCAGCTAACGCAGAAATAGCACTTATATATAATGGCTGGAGCTTGTTCAAAAATGCTAGATATCAGCTATCTATTCAAACTGGAAGATATTTCAAGTCACCTACAAGTTGCGAGCACAATCTTAAATATTAGTTCGTTTTCCGATGATTACTTAGGATCAACTGCAACTAATATGATGTGGTTTAAAGATACTGAAGCTGGTTTAGCTACAGGCGAGCTTTGTTCAAATGTTATTCTTGCTCACGGCGCTGCTGCTGCTGCAGATGCTGCAATTGTAAGAGATTTTCTGATTAATAATGCTGTTAATCTTGGCATGGCCCCACCAGCTGCAGCCGCTAACGCAGACGCTACAAGAATTTCACTTAATAGTGCTTATGCCAGGTTTGGTATAACACAAGTAGGTGCAGCTCCAGACGGAGTTGCAATGTTAGATCATGTTAATAACACAATTGGATTCCGAAATACACGTTACAATGAAGGTCATGCTAAGAGAGAAGCACTTGCGACAGAATCACGTCAAATTACAATGATGCTACCGTTTAGCACAGTATTTGGATTTTGCAGGGACTACAATAAAGTATTTCGTGGAGTTAAACATACACTGATTTTAGATCGGGCAGAACAGGGCGACTGCCTATTTCGATCTGGCTGAGTTGATGTGCAATTTGTTATAAACAAACTTGCGCTATGGATGCCACGAATAACGCTGTCAATCACAAAACAGCAGAATTAAACAGTATAGTTGATAAACACAAAAGCAGAATTTATTTTCAGCAACATAAAATATATCAAGCAGCTGTTCCAAATACCACCGACTACACATGGCGCATTACAACAACATCAAGTGAACAACTGCCACGGCAATTGTTTGTTGTATTTCAACAACAAGCGCGACGTCGTAACCAACAACAAAATAATGCAATATTTGATAATGCTGATGTTAGACGAATATACGCCAGACTCAACTCTAAACAGTATCTGGAACGAGCAATAGAATGTAATTTTGCAGATGACGCCAACAAAAATATTACTCGGCCGTACATGTTCCTTATGGACGCAGTGCAAAAATACCAAGATGTCGGAGATGGATCTCAGATCTCAGTAGAGGAAATTTCGTACACTTTATCCGATATTTTATTTTGATGTTAGTAAACATAGCGAACGAGCTGTCGATTCCACAGCTGATAATAAAATTACCCGGACACTCGGAGCAGCTCCAGTTCCAGCTGTGGCGTTGTACGTTTATGCGCTAGTGATCAGCGATAGATTTGTTACAATTGACTCTGTCGGAGGTAAAATGTCAGTACACGTTTAATCTGTAATCGTTACATAATGACAAAATATATTGTAAAAGAAATATATCTGACTGATGGTCAAGTTCAAAAACTCCGACAAGTTGTTGCTAAACAACGGCCGGCATCATTAAAAATAAAATATGGTGACCAAGGTACTTTAACGAAATTAATGCTAACCAAAAAAACAAGTAGATAAGTATAATCGTGGCAAAAATTTTGTTTTAAATTTGAGTACTGCACAAATAACTGTAATGTCAAAACAAGGTGGTTTCTTTCGGCCGGTATTATCTGTAATGGCAAAAACACTAATACCTAAAGTTTTGCCAGTACTTAGTACATTAGGATTAGCAGAAGCGTCTGGCACAGTATCTGGCGCAACGAGAAAAGCTGTATCCGGAGACGGTGTCTCCGTCGGCGGCATAAAAAAAAATTGTCTAAAATCTACTGGGAATCGGCCGAGGACTAATATTGCCAGGAACACGGCCCCGTTAAGTAACTTTGATATACTTGACAAACTAAAAAATATAAAAAATTTCCACGGAGTTTATTCCAAAGATGAACTCGATCGCGATGCGATTACTGGTGGCTCGTGTGTGATAAATAAACAAAATTTCAAGGACGGATCCGGCACGCACTGGGTAGCTGTTTGTAGTAATTATTTTGATTCATTTGGACTTCCTCCGAGCGATTTGATCAAAAATATATCAACAAAAATATAAAATAGTAAATTATTCCTCTAATCAAATTCAACCAGTTGGAACTTCGGCTCGTGGTTACTATTGCGTGATGTTCATAAAACAAATGTCTCACGATACCATTTTTTAAAATTTATTTTACAGTTTGACAAACAACCTTCTCATGGTAATGATGAGGTTGCAATTAATTTTGAATAAACTCCTTGATATAATGTAAACATTCTGTCTCAAGTGCAAAACTAAAACAGAAAATAAAGATGAAACAACAGAAACAACAAAAGATAATAGGATAATGATGAAAAGTTTCTGTGCAATATGTGGAAAAATAAAAAGTATGTTTTTAAAGAAATTATCCGGAGCTGGATGCCCTGACAAGGTTATTTTAGAGGCGACTGAAAAAATATTTATAAATGTGAAAAAATATTTAAAAGAAAATTTTTTTTTATAAATCTGAAAAAAATATTATTATAAATATGAAAAATATTATTATAAATTTGTCAGTTATAAAATATATAATGACATGCGAGTGCGGTTGTGATAGAGATCTCTGTCTTGAGCAAAATAAAATTGTTACATACTGTCAACAATGCAACAAGAGAAAAATAATTGGAACAGGTATAAATATAGATAAATTAATTGGCAAATTGCCGAAACCAAAAGGCGGTTGGACATTACTAGGCTATAAATATACTGGACCATACAATCCGCTAGGTAAACAACTAGATGAAAATGATAATCCATTACCACAACAAGAGCCTTACAATCAAGTTGACGCAATAGCAATGCGTCATCATATATCTGCTACCGGGACGTCCTGGTGGCGAACAAAATAAGCACAGCTGTGATGAAGTAATGCTAGACGAACTTCGTGATATGAAATCTGTAAACATGCGAGAGTGTGTTGACCGAAAGCTGGTGCAGGGTTTTATTGGAGCAAAATATAAATTGGGCCTCGGAGAAAAAGAATTATATGATGATCTTGCATCAGAGCTACACAAACCTAAAAAAAAAAAAAACGTTTTCGCGGCGTAGAGTCGTCGCAAATGCTGTTGACGATATCTGGGTGATAGATTTAGTTGATGTGTCAAATCTTGCTCAGTTTAACGTTGGCGCTGATGGCGCTCCAAAGAAATATCTTTTTAATGTCATAAATGCTTTTAGCAAATACGCTCTTTGTGTACCTGTTTCAGATAAGACAGGAACATCGATAACTGATGCGCTAGCGCAGGTAATAACAAGTACAGAAATAAAACCAAACAGAATCTGGATCGATCACGGAGCAAAGTTTTTTTAATAGAAATGTTGAGCAGTTTTTGGAACAAAATAGCATCAAAAAATATGTTACAGGAAATGAAGGTAAAAGCGTTGTCGTCGAGCGATTTAATCGCACGCTAAACGAAAAAATCTACAGATATTTGACAGCTAAAAATAGAAATAAATATATTAACAATTTACAGCAAATTGTTGATGAATATAATAACAGGAAGCACTGATCAATAAAATGTCACCAAACGACGCAATTAAAAATCCGATATTAGCAAACAAAAACATTTATCGCCGACACAAATTTAAAGTTGGTGATCGAGTTAGAATTTCTCTGACGATTTATGCACTCAAAGATGTATTAGGTGAACCTATAACTGGTAGTTTTTATGAGCAAGAACTTCAGAAAACAGAACAAGATATATTCGCTACTGAAAAAGTTATTAGGAATCGCGGCAACAAAAGTTTAGTTAAATGGCGCGGATATAGTGATAAATTTAACAGCTGGGTACCAACTCGGTCTATAAAATAATGTTATTATAAATTTGTTCGTACTTCACAAGTACAGATTTACATCTGACCGGCCGACACAAAGAAATTAAATGTAATTTTCTTGCATTATCGACTGGCATCAAATTGAATATTTTAGCAAAAATAAACTCATATTTTATATTTCTTTGCTGGCCAGTTATTTTTACGTTAAAAATGGTTTTATAAGTTGCCAAAAAAATTGTTGTTCGGCAACAGTAAAATTAAATTTTATTATTTTTTTAGCGATATGACACTTAACATTATATCATCCATTGTCGGTCTGCTGTAATTTTTTTTGTCAACAAAGTCAACTACTTCATCTTCATCATCGTTGTTATTAAAATAAAATATCATCTTCATTTTAGCCAAAGATTACGTTAGGGATGAAATTGTCGTCTACGACTTTGTCGCTGGCGATTGTATTACTTGCATATATATCAGCAAGTCTCTTCATTAAGTCCCTATTATAATATATTTTTATCTAATTTACAATAATAAAATGACAACAGAAACAAAAACTCCTGATCTAAAATATCATCAGAAAGTTAATATATTAAATTACAAAGAACTAGCTGAAGCAGTTGCAAAAAGTTTGTCAGGATATAGTGCCTATTTGTTGACGTTATTGTCATGCAAGGTGATTCTGATAAAATTCTCTTAACAGCTGCGGAAAAAAAAAAAAAACAACTTGATAACAGTTCACTTATAACACTAAAATTTCATCGCAATGATATTTTAATGTTTGTGCACAATTTTCTTACTAAGACAGAGTTAAGAAACATAATTAATCATCATATTTAAAAATGAATCTGTCAAATGTTGATGTTGAAGTTTTTGATTTCTTTACACTACCTGCAACGTCTTTCACTGATTGCGGATGAATTTTAAGATATTTTGCGGAAGAATAAATTGATTTAAATTTTTTTTCTCCCCAATTTCAAGATTTATTGAGATAATTAGCCTTTTGGGATTTTTAAAATTATTAGCACCACCAATTCCTCTTTTGGTGTTTTCTTTTGGTGTGACCAGATCTAAATTTTCTAGACGATTGTCGGATTTAATGCTGTTGATGTGATCGATAACTAAATCATTTGAAATAGCCCCATGAAAAACATCATAAATAAATCTGTGACTGTAATAGCCAACAAAATCTGTTTTAGTTCCACGAACTACAATACGCAAATAACTAGTTTTATGCAAACTTCCAACAACTTTTTTTGTTTTTCTATGTCGCATAATTCCGCGATCACTAGCCTCATATAAATCAAACACTGGATGCGGTTGAAACTCATCTTGCAATCATAAATTTTCAATATTATCATCAGTGATTGCGCCGTTTACTCTATAGACCCTTTGTCCTTCTGTATTGTCTCTGCAGAACAAAGTATAAATAAAATCTTTTCTAAACATTTCAGTCCTATCTGTATTATCACCTCTGACACTGATCTTATAACCAGCTGGAGTTGGTATACCAAAAGGTCGTCTGTATCTGACACAAATAACCGAACCAAGTGCATTTCCAGCATATTAGTTGTACTTGGGGTGTACGTGATATTCTTCCTGTTCCTCTGCTGTCGATCTAATGTATCTCAGAATTTCTGTCATTATATTATATAGCATTTTTTATATCTCTAATTGAAAAATACATTAAAAAATCAATTAAATATAAAATATACATATAATGTTAAAATTGCGAGATATCGCCAAAAAGAGCCTTGTCAAAGCAGAAAAAATTGCTACTGCTTTTTTTGGCTATGATAACAGTTACAAATTTGATAATCAAAATGTTTTAGCAAATTTTAACTCCACAAATTTATTTCATCTTTTACAACCGGTTGCAGCGCAAGAACTTGCAGCTCATAAAAGTATCAAGCTAATAGTACAGTATCATGTAATTTTATCAAAGTTACAAGCAATCGAAAAAGATATAATTGACATTAGTTTTGAAAATACAAATTTCGACAGCGAAATTTCCTAACCGTATCTAATGGAAAAATAACGAAAAATATTAGCTGGAACAAACATCTCCTCGGCTGCTAATGAAATACAACAAGAAATAAATAAAGAATTGGAGGAATTAACCACCTCAGGATCAGTTTGGAAATTTGAAATCATAAAAGAAGTTTTATTTCACACAGCAAGATATAACATACTTCGTGGTAGTTCTTATGTTCATCTTCCTAAAAAAATTAAAAACAAAAAATGTTGTATAAATGTCAAAAACAATGATAACGAATGCTATCGTTGGGCAATTTTGTTTGCAAGACATCCTCAAAGTTGTAACTGTGATCGAGTTGAAAAACATTTACCATACAGAAACGAATTGGGCTTTGACGGAATAACTTTTCCAGTGGCAGAGAATCAGATACCAAGGTTTGAAAAACAAAACGATATTTCAATAAATGTTTTCGGACTGGATGAAAAAGATAATGTTTCCCCAAGATATATTTCAGTGACTGCTACACAAAAGACAATAAATTTATTTTTTTATAAAGGACATTATTGTTGGATAAAAAAACTTTAACAGTCTAGGTGGTAGAGAATATAATAAAGATAAAAATAAGAAATATTTCTGCTACCGTTGTTTACAAGGTTTTTCTAAGGATGAAAAACTGCAAGATCATTTTAATTACTGTGTTAATGTTCAAAAAATAACCATGCCAACAGTGAAAGAAAAAGTGTTAAAATTTAAAAATTATAAATTAAGTATTCAGTTTGTTATTTATGCCCATTTCGTGTGTCTACTTGTCCCTGTGGCAGGTGCAGAAAATGGTCCGAATAAATCAAGCACTAGAAAAATACAACAACATATTCCCTGTGGAGCAGCTTATAAAATAGTTTGTTGTGCTAACGATAACTTTTCAAGTCCAGTAAAGTTATACAGATGTAGCAATGGCGAATCTTAAAGTCCGGGTGTGTGGGTACTAAAAAATTTAATACACGATGTTAATAAAATTTTCAACAGGATGCACAGGACAGCTTCAATGAAAATAACATCTAAACAACAACTTGATTTTGATAATACAGTTAACTGTCATATCTGCGAGAAACCTGTTTGAACAAAGTTCAGGCGACAAAGTGCGCAATCACTGTCATCTGATCGGTCAGTATCGTGGGGCAGCTCATAACAATTGCAATTTAAAATTTCATGCGCCAAATTTTTTTCCTGTAATTTTACATAATTTTCGTGGTTATGATAGTCATGTCATTGTCAAAGCATTTGGCAATGAGGAAATTAAATCTAAACTAAAATTAAATAATATAATAAAATGTATTCCAAACAATTTTGAAACGCATATATCAGTTACGCTCGGCAAATGACGTTTCATTGACAGTCTGCAATTTATGGCAGTTCCTCTAGATGAGCTTGTAAAAGGTTGTAGCAGTTTCAGTAATCTAAAAAGTTGCTTTGATGAAAACTATGTTGATCTGACAAGAAAATGATTGTTTCCGTATGAACATCTCGACAACTGGAGCAGATTTGATGAAACTTCTCTGCCCGGCAAAGACAAATTTTACTCTCAATTAAAAGGTGAAGGTGTATCAGACGACGAGTACAAATATGCACAAGATATTTGGAATAAATTTGGTTGTAAGACACCTGGTGATTATCATGAGTTATATTTAAAAACAGATGTGTTATTGTTAGCTGATGTTTTCGAGAGCTTTCGTTGAGTTTGTCATGAAAATTATGGATTAGATCCATGTTGGTATTATTCTGCACCAGGACTATCGTGGGATGCCCTGCTAAAAACAAGCAGGATAGAATTGGATCTCTTGACAGATGATATGTTTAATTTTATTGAAAAAGGTATCAGACGTGGAATTAGCGTTATAACAAAAAATACACGGTAGCTAATAATAAGTACTTGAAAAATTACAATAAAAATTTACCGTCAAATTATATTACTTATCTTTACGCTTATAATTTGTATGATTGGGCAATGTCAGAACCAATGCCGTGTGGTGGATTTCATTGGATAATCCCAGATCAATTTCTTAGCGAAACAGAAAAAAAAATCTCCCAGAAAATGTCAGTTATTTTGTTGAAGTTGATCTCGATTATCCTGAGTCACTTCACAACCTACATAACAATTATCCGTTTTGTGCCGAGTCAGTGATGATCAATTGCAGTTTATTATCGCCTGAACAACAGGCAATGACAACAGCAAAAAATCTGATTGTTAATAAGCTAGTTCCAAATTTGTTAAATAAGAAAAATTACGTGATACATTACAAAAATTTAAAGGGGGCCCCGAGTGGCCGAGTGGTCTAAAGCGCTGATCGTTACGGATCACTGCCATCTCACCTCTGTCTGCATGAGTTCGAGTCCAGGCTCGGCTAACGTGGGTGCGTGAGAAAGCCTGCCAGTAGCTTCTCGTGGGTCGGTGGTTCTTTCCCGGGTTTTCCAGGGTTTTTCCTCCACCATTAATACTGGCCGCCATGTATAGCCTATCTTGTGCTGAAAAATGGCATTAAACCCTACAACAACAACAACAACAAAAATTTAAAACAAGCAGTGGATGCTGGAGTAGTCCTTAGAAGGGTTCATCATGTGCTAAAATTTAATCAATCACGGTGGAAGGAAGATTATATTGATTTAAATACTAAACGTCATGCTATTGCAAAAACCGAATTTGAGAAAACCTTTTTCATGTTAATGAATAATTCGGTATTTGGTAAGACAATGGAAAACATTAGATAGCGAGTTAATATTGAGATTGTAAATAATATAAATCGCAGAAATAAATTCGTTAACGATGACGGTTTTGTCAGTATGAAAATATTTAATGAAAATCGTTGCAATACAGCGACGAAAGACAAATTTAAAATTAAATAAACCTATTTATGTTGGTGCAGCTGTACTTGATATATCAAAGTGGCTGATGCACGATTTTCACTATAATTTTACCAAAAAGCAGTGGCCAGATTCGGAGTTGCTATTTACTGATACAGATTCATTAGTTTATAATATAAAATGTGAGGATGTCTATCAGGATATTTATAAACACCGTGACTTATTTGATTTATTGGATTATCCAGCAAGTAGTGGAATTCATGATGATGCAAATAAAAAAGTTATTGGCAAAATGAAAGATGAATTTATGTTTGTGCCAGTTAAGGAATTTGTTGGACTTCGAAGTAAAATGTACGCTGTAATTTTAGAGGATAATAAATTGAAAAAAAAAGTGAAAGGTATTCCTCTTGGATATGTGAAAAAATATATGAAGCTTAATGATTTTAAAGCAGCACTAAATAGTAATGTCAGCTTTATTAAAACAAATGTTATTAGAACAAATTATCACACACTTAAAACATACAATTATAAAACGTGGACTAAGTAATTTTCATGATAAAAGATATTGCAAGGATGGAATTAATAAGTTAGCTATTGGACACTATGCAAGTTATGATATATTTAATTTTGTCTAACATCAAAAAATAATGTTCGAAAATGTAACATTAGCCGATGGAGTTGGCAGCAAAATTAAAGAAGTAATGATTAAAGCCCAGCAATTTTCATTTGAATTTAATGATGAAATTTCAGGTATTTTAGTAAATTTGATAAAATGAAACTTTCACTTATCAAATCAGATAACAGCAAATATTTTGATTATCTTTAAAAATTATGAGATGAACTTATGTTGAAATTTGGTAACCTTCACGATCCGATAAGTCAAGTCAAATATACCAAAGTAAATATCGACCTATACCAGTCAAAGGTTTTTGCAAAAGGTTTTAAGTATTTTATCAACACGATAGCAATGAAAGAGCTATTTAAATGCCATCGAAAAGCAAGCGGAAAAATTAAATTTTATTTGTATGAACATGATGATAAATTATTTCTAATTGCTACCGTTGAAACCTTACTTATAGGCAAAGAAGTTCTTTTAAAAAAAAAATCTCCCAGTCTGTCAGGCAATACTCTATACTAAATTCAAGAAAATGTTTCACTTACCTTGCTTACATCCACAGAAATGACTACGAAGAACAATCTGGCTGCCTTTTATAGCGTAATAACATGCACATAAATTTTTCTAGAATGTTCTCTGGGATTTCCATTACGTAATCGTTGGGATTTCCATTACAGTTGGAGATTTACATTACGTAATTTTTCTAAAACAGTTGGGGATTCTAAAACAGTTGGGGTTTTCCATTATGTAATTTTCTAAAACAGTTGGGGATTTCCATTATGTAATCGCTGGGGATTTACAAACGTATACATACATCTCTATATATCATCTAGCTGTTGCCGCAGGTAGTCCCAATTGAAAGTATTTACGTCAGACTGTATATCGATCCATTGTAATTGTTACCTCCTAGGCAGAAACATGTGAATTCTCACCAGAATAGCAGTTATGTTATAAATGTGATATATATACATCAGGATTCTGGCATTGAAAGGTAAGTAAAAAAATAAAATTTTATTTGTAATCTAATGTCTGCTATAGTAGTAAAAGAAAATGAGACCCTTCCTCAACAAATATATTTTTTTGTCACCTTATTCTAAGCTACAGGCTGGTGATAAAAGTTGTCAACGTAAGGGGGAAGGGGGGGTGGGGTGGTGGTGAATAAAATGTCAGCATAGAAGTGTTTTGGAGGGGGATGGGGGTCTCTGAGATAGAAACCTGGTTTTCTTCTTACTACTAGGCAAATAGCATATCTTGAAAACTGCACGAGTACTGGCAGGCCAAAGTATTACATATTTAAAGAGGCTGAAATGTTTGTCTCACTTGTGTTGGCACTTGTGCATTAGTTATTGGTACAATCCACATGATTCAGTTCAAATGAAATATAATAAATATATATTTACCTATTTTAAATGTGTACAGCTTAGTGTTTTATGTCATTCATTACTGTACACATTACATCATCCATTTTTTATCAACAGAAATCAGGAAAATGTACCAATGGTGCAGGAAAAGATTTTTCACCATTGCAACCAGACCCTTCTATCTGTATTCCAATGTTATATGTCTACATCATGCAACCTTGCTTACAAATCCCTGCACACTATTTAATATTTATATACCTGTAAAATTCTAGTTGACATTTTAATATGTATACTCGAGTGTAAATGGTCTAGTATTTTTTTAAATTCTGAAATATTCAAGTCTGATAGGTCTAGTAACTTTATAGAAGTATACATGACGAGAGGCTGAATTTGTCAAAGTTTTCAATGAATAGATGTATGGCCATATTGACCTTCACTAGATCCAGAAATACTTTATGAATACCATATGTTCCACCTTATGTCCAAAATATTCAAATGCAAAATGCATATATAAAGGTGCATGTCGTCATAAAATCTTGTAATGATCTTTATCTATACACTGATCTTACAATGTGTAAAATCTTGTAAAATAAGCTTTCCAAATAACTCTCAATATAGAACTCAGTGTGTGATTTGAATTTTTAATGTAGCTTTAAAAATTTTCAGTCATATCGCAATGATGTCTGCAGTGTGGTAGTTTATAGTGATGTCTACCACTGGGGCATCATGCCGCAGACATGTAGCTTGGTATCCTACCCAGTCACATTATCCTGACACCAGGCCGACCAGTCCTAACACTAGCGTCTTAATGCTGAGTGACTAGCGAGGCAGCTGTTAGTACCATTTTAACAAGTCTTTGGTATGACTTGGTCAGGGTTCAAATCCACGTCCTTCCGAATCCAATGCATACGCTCTAACCACTAGGCCATCGGAGCGGTCTCAATGAATGGTACTTATTGGGAGATATGGATGTACTGCATTGACTAAGAGAAACTCAATGGGACTACCATGAAAATAACAACACATCTATGATGAACTCATATTGTCCCTCCACCATCCTAATGTGATTCTACTGTTATTATGCATATTTAATTTGCAGTGTTTGTTAGGGTTTTTATTATTCGTTATATGCTATAGATATCTCTACTTTGAACTTGACCTTGTCCAAAATCAAGCTCATTATGTACCTGACCTTAATCATTGATTTTAGTTTTGTAAACAGCATGTTTATCTCAATCTGAGTCCAGAACATTGGTAATTCCTCATAAAATGCTGGGTTTACAACATTTTATATTATAATTTTAGTAACAAACCTTCGAATTATATTACCTTGTAAACATTTAGAACCTTAGAGAATTTAATTTTCCATTAGATAATAGTTTTGGGGGCTTTTTAAATGTCAAGAGGAAGACTATATAATCTTGTTATCAAGAATTATTCATTTATGCTGTAAGATCTGAGCAGAATCAGTTGTATTATTGTTGTGTCCAATATTTCATTGGGCTGGAATTTATTTATTCAAATTATTTAATTCAAGTTATGTTTCTCCAGAAATGCTAAGTGCTAAAAAATAACATTCTTTGAAATCGAGACTTGGATTTTTAGTGAAATTCAAATAAGGATATATTCTTGGATATTATTATTGTGATTCAATTAAAGACTATTGGCACATGATTACCATTCAGGCTATCACAGGCACATCAACAATTTCAGCATTAGATTTATTTTGAAATACCACTCAAGTTCATTCAGAACTTTAATCATTAGAAATTGTTAGAAATTCTAGGATTACTTGTGATTTAATTGAATACCACAAGTTCTTTTTACATTTTTCACTTTGTATTCTAGGGATAAATGTGTGTACACGTGATTTGGATTTTTAACATAGCTTAACAATTCTTCAGTCATATCACTATGATGTCTGCAGTGTGGTGGTTTATAGTGACATCAGGCATTGGGGCACCATGCCACCAACATGTAGCATCATATCCAAACTCTTCACATTATCCCCGACACCAGGCTGACCAGTACATGTACTAACACTAACCTCTTAATGCTGAGCACCAAGTGAGGCAGGTGCTAGTACCATTTTTATAAGTCTTTGATATGACTCGGCCAGGGTTTGAACCTGTGACCTCTCGCATCCGAGGTGGATGCTCTAACCACTTCGACCATAGGAGTGGTCTTATGCTATGAAAAAAATAATTTTTTGAATTTTACATAACTTTTTTGTTTTCACTCTTTTCTGTTACTTTGTTAAGACCAAAGTCATAACACTGTATATTAACAACTTCAATTCTGCATCTGAGTTCTTGGCCCAGTTTAGTGCAGAATTTCACATTCATAAGCATCTATTTTATCAGATTAACTCATCTTCATTTGTCATGTGAACAAAAGATCCTTAAACTGTTGACCTTATAAAGTTCCCATTTTATTAGCAAAATGCAAGAATTTTTGTTGTTGTTGTAACAAGGCTAAGAAATAACAGCAGAAAAATATATCTCTAGGTGTGAGATTGAACGTTTTATTTTTATTGCTTTTAAACAGCTATTATATTATCCCAATTTTAATAAAAAGTAAGAATTTTTGTTGCAATCAAGTTCTCCATAAAATTACAGCATAAAAATTACCTTCATCTCTTTGCGGTGCGAGATTCTTCATCTTTTTACTGCAACACAATCTTCAATCTAATCTCAGGCTGCAACTCAAGCCTTTTAAATGCATGTATCATATAGCATTAATACACACATATTACATGCATACACAAACATATAACGATATCAGGGAGCTCATACCAGTGCAATTTGTTTTATAGAAAGCACTGGAAAAAAAAGGAAAAAGCTTGCCTAAAAAATAATTCATTCATATATGAAAAATGTCAAAGATTAGATTAGATTCTTCAACTGGTATAGTGCTTCATATCAGTATAAACAAAGTTAAAGGGAAGATCATTCTTTCTAACTTCCACAAAAAAGATGCAAATAAAACTAGTAGTGATGGCTGCATCACAAAAGGCCACATTCTGAACACTCTTTGACTGGGTCACAGCTCTTCTAAATGATGATGTAGAATGCTGGAAATCGAAATCATGCATTATGAAGCTGCACAAAATTACTGACAGAAATGCAATATTCAATTATAATGCTTTGCTGCATAAAGCAAAGTTAGGATAATTGGTAATTGGGGTCCAGAACTCTTCTAAATGAAAATGGAAGGCACTAGAAATTTAACTCATGAAAGGTCTCAAATAATTTGCATGCCAAATTTAGTTGAAAAGGACAATGTCATCAGGGGCCATAACTCCTGTGAACAATGTGATGGAATGCTGAAATCAAGCTAACTCAGTCTCATCAACCTAAGACACATGCCAAATCTGGTTGAAATCCAAACAATTTTGGTGAAGAAATCCTAAGGAAACCAAAGTCAATAGGACAAATAATCAGGATATAAATCTAACCCCAATTAAGGCAAATCAAAGTCTTCAAGATAATATTTATACACAATGCATCAATGTTTAATGGTTAATAATCTATATAGATCACAAGCAACACCCCATCTGAAGATATGAAGTTAACAGTCAAAGAACCTTACCTCTATCCAAAATGGTGCCGACAAGACAAAACCATTAAAGCACATTTAGGGCCAGGAGATGATGTACACACCTAACTGAATCACTGTTTAATCATTCCCGAGCTACAAAGAACGGCATTCAAGATATAATATTTCGCCTTCTCTTTATCAAATAGCAACTGTTTTTCAATCTAATTTTACAACATTCCAAAATTCTTTTATTGTATTGTTGCACTGATTTGGCCTTGTAATTTTGAGCCTGCTACTTCTAAAACGGACGAGAATCCTAAATATTTCTGTCAAAAGTGGATATGAAAAGCTAAAAGCTTTTTAAGACACAACAACGTGCAATAATTCGTGTATAAGTGGCATACAATTACGCACAAGGTTGTAGAACTGGGCTGGTTACAAGTGTTATATATATTCAATCTGAATTGTTTGTTAGTTTTTTAATGTTTTATTTTCCTTATAAGCTATGGATAATTTTATTTTGGACTTGACCTTGTCCAAAATCAAGTTAATTTTCTACCTGATCATTTGATTTTGGTTTTGTAGTAAACATGTTTATCTCAATTTGAGTCTTGAACTTTGGAAATTCCCCATGAAATGCCAGGTCTACCTATTGTTTGCTAGATTTTAGAATTTTTCAGATAGATTTCTAATTATTACCAAGATTTTATCTTGTAAACATCTGGTGCCTTGCAAAAGGAAACTTTCCATTTGGAAATAATTTTTACTAGAAAATGCTAATTGTGACCTGAGGTTGGGTAGACTATACCTTTAGTTCCTTTTTTATACATTTTCACTCTGTATTCTAGAGAAATAAATTTGTTGAATTTTACAAAGCCTGTTGCTTCTCACTCTTTTTTATTACTTGTTTTAAAACCACAGAGCCGTAATACCAGGAGTCATGCTACCAGGTGAAGTGGGCGACAAAGTCACCTAAAATATGTAAACTTCGCCTTCTTCTGTTAGGAAAGCGAAAACGACTTTGCCCTGTGATATTTTTACAGGGATATTGCTGACCCTACTTTTTGAGATGCCCCCTCACCTTAGGTTAGTTCTGGTGTTGTGTTGATGCGAAATGTATTCATCAAGCCATCAGTAGCTAGGCCTAGTTTTGTTGTCAATTACATTGACAAACAAACTCTTGCACATTCACAGGCATGTGTTTTGATAGCTGATTGACCATTAACCCTTTCCCGAGTAAGTTAGCAATTATCACTGCCTGATTACTGCATGCTATCCTTGATGATAAAAATATACAAACTTGTGTTTCAAAACTTTAACAAAAGTATGTAAATAGCAATTTGTGTGTTCTAATATCAGAATCAGTGATCTGGATATTTTAACTGCCTCTTGTACACTATTTCGTCATAAAATTAGTTTGAAACTGTAAGTGAACCAGTAACAGGGTAATAATGGCAGACATTGCTATGTCGGGGAAGTACCAGTTTATTAGATTGTTTTTGTAAATCATCGGGAAAATATATTCAGAAAAATATACAATTCATTGAAGCAATGCCTAAGTATTATTTTATTCAAGATTTAAATTTAAAATGCATTATGCAGGCCAGAAATATATGGGACAATGCTATGTTGTGGAATTTGCGACAAGTGTTGTAAGGTTAAAGTTGTTTTCTGACTTGACTCGTATTTGTGAAAATATGGAAAAAAGCACCAAAGCAGATACTATTTAACCAATGCCTAAAATTACTACAAGTATGTAGACAAATAAATAAACCATAAATCTGGAATCCTATGAATGGACTGTTGTAATGAATCTATGTAAAGTGAGTGATTACATTACGAAAATCACTCCTTAAATATGATGCACTCGCATCTGTGTTGATTCGGTTGGAAATCGGTTTAGTTCATATACCGACTATAAAGGAGCCATGTCTGTAATTTTATCCATTTTAGGGTGTTAGGTATGAATAGGTATTATAATGTTTTATCCACAACAAGGATATGAGGACGAACCGTTTGATCTGAAGACACATGTGCATTTGCCCTCATGTACATGGTACAGGGGTTGTTTCAAAGACTTGTAGAAATATTTGAAAGTGCCATTGTTGTAAATTTTAGAAAGTATAAAAAAATAATTAAATAAAAGAATTTTAAAAACTTGAATAAGGGTAGTTGATTAAGCATTTTCACTAACCTGCAATTACAGTAATATAATCTGGTTACTCAGTAAAAATGTGTTAAAATATAGTTTCTGTTTTTCTCTTTTATAGTCATATGGCCAAAATAACTCAGAAAATTTTCCACATGAAAATGAAGTATTGCTTAAATCCAGTGCTGAATGCGAATATGAATACTGGGAAATAGAAGGCGTAATTCAAATAAGAGAACCCACACATATATATATATATATATATATATATATATATATATATATACATATATATATATATAGCGTTTCTTGCTTCGCATCCACATCTCCCTGATGAGCTCTCACTTCTCCTTGTTCTGTCCAAAAGAAGAAGTCACTTCTCCCTTAAATTCAAATCTAGGCTGACCCCTGAATACAAGTAACATACCATGTAAACATATTAAGTTTACTTATGTGCCATAATTGTATCCATAAAAGGCACATCTAGATCCATTAGACAATGTACACAGACCTGCCAACCCCGACAAGTCCGTCTCAGTAAGGCAGCTGATTTTTTTCCATAAGATTGACCAGTTTTCAGTAAAGTGTAACAAAATATCAATAACTGCTATTGTAAAGCTGGAAAACATAATTAAAAGTTTGACACAGCAACAATAACATTATGTTCAACTAAAAAGTTTGCAAAGTACGCATAGACCTTATTTACCACTAGTTCCGTTGCACAGACTTTAGTTCCAAACTCTATGCAACTCAATGGCTTGTTGCTCTCCACTCGACATAATTCTTGGAAATTCTTTTTCCATTTCATATGACCACGGCAATCATATCTCCCGCCACTAGACATACTCAAATTGGCATGTGATGTCCAAAAAATGTAATTGTGTCCTTTCCATCTTTTATTCACAAAAATCTGAATATTCCTTTTTATTCTTCTGTGTTGATTATTAACCCTTTTCTAGAGGCTTATTTTCCCTTTTGTCTTAAACATGCATCACTTTGGGGATGCCATTTTTAAAAAAAATTCTAAAACCAACAGTTTGATCATGCAGACGCTTTGCATTAACAAATAGGTGCAGTTTAAAGCATCTGGGGTGCTGCTGTAAAGTTAGTCTGCTTCCATAATTAATTTAACTAATTCGAATATGAAACCAAGATCCAAATAAAACACAGATTAACCAATTATTCGGATTTTTGGCAACGATCATTTTTCCATAGTTTTTGCTAGTATGCCACAAGTCCATATTTTAAGGGTAATTGTCATAGGACTTATGGCAAAATCGTAAGAGTTGACAGGTCTGTGTACACACAAGCTGCATCAGAATATTTTGATATGCCTAATTAAAGGATCTACTGTAGTAGAGGAATACTGATAGAAAAGATAACTCTTTCAATATTAACCCATTAAAGTCAAGTCTTTAAAGGCAAATCTCCATTCACAGGGAATTCAACCATAAAGTGGCATTTAATTATGTGAAAGGCATGCAGAGCTATAATGGTTAATAGCCATCATAATATTCAGATAAAAAAGTGATAGGACTCCCATATCTTGATTTATAACAACAAAGCAGCCAATTGATAACATTTTAATGTACATCGAAAATAAAATCTGACAGTTACACATACTTGCATGTTGCTGAAATAACCAGCACATAATAGAAAACAAGACTTGACAATGTTTCTATATCTACTGAGAAAATGTCTAATATTAGTGCCATATTGCAGCTAGGATTGTTTTTTTTTTTTTGGTTTGCTAAGTTTCCGATAGCAATATCCAAGTAAATAAATAAACTGTTTTATTTCATTTACTCTTCTTATTACACACAATTACAATCATTAATGGTTCAGATACGAATGTTTCAAACTTGGAAATGTTTAAATGTCTGTACATAAGTAAGTTCAGCCCAATTCGTGGTCCATAAAGCTTGATCCCTGGGAAAGTCCAATATCGAAGTCATGATTTAAGTCCCCTTGAAAGTACTCTAGTACATCCGAATGCTCTGAATAATCTGAAATATTGCTGAAAAAAAATTTTTTTTTTTATAAAAATTAATGTTCATGGTAATATATTTATACAATATGTGTACTGACAATGTTGTGAGAATGCTGTCTTCACTAAATTTCACAACAGAAACATACTAAAATTTACAGCATTATTTGAAAGCAAGCCAATTTTGAGGGTTTATGGGAACAATTTATTCAAATCCACTCTTAAAGAATAAATTTTACAGTGAAATATAATATGAATTTCAGGGCAAACCCCTCAATTTTAAAAATATAATACACTAAAATTTAGTTTTTGTTGCTGCTGTAGGGTTTAATGCCATTTTTCAGCACAAGACAGGCTATATATGGCGGCCAGTATAAATGGTGGAGGAAGAACCTGGAAAAACCCCGGAAAGAACCACCGACCCATGAGAAGCAACTAGCAAGCTTTCTCACATAACCACACTGGCCGAACCCGAGACTCAAACCAACGCAGACAGAGGTGAGATGGCAATGATCCATAATGGTGAGCGCTTTAGACCACTCGGCCACTTGGGGCCCTCTAAAATTTAGTATTGATCCATAAAAATTTCATAGTCAAAACGCAGTAACCTGAAATATAACAAGTTTTGCCTTTCACAACTGCAGAAAGAGAAATTACCAAAGTGTGTAAAACCTGAATAATAAGCATTTCATCAAAATAAGAACAAAAAAAGCTTTTTGGCACTGTTACAGCAAAAGTAGGACTAAATGACAAGTCCAATATTAAAATTTGCTCATCGTAACATTTTGAACTTCATTTTATTCTGCACCAACTTGAAAGAATGTTTATCTATTTATATTTTCTTGTTCTGTTACAAACTTTTCATTCTTGCTTTCTTTCCATTTCCTTATCATTATTCTTTAGATAACATCCTATAAAATTTTCTGTTAATAAACAAAAATGTCACAACTTGACATAGTTGTATTGTGAAGCACTTGACTGTCAATAACTGTACATAAAACCATGAGTTACTTGAAGGGATTGAGGCTCAACTGTCTGAACAGAATTTTCAGAATTCAAAGTACAGGACAAGACTACTTCTTATGTTTAACTGCCAAGTGCTTAAACCATCTCCGATATTCTAGAGGAACAAGATTTTCAAATTAATCTTTATGGCAGCTGAGACTGGCAGTGCTATCAATCAAGACAAACTAGACACCAACTGATGACTTTTGGTGCAAATTCCATGCTGATATGACCATCCATTCAGGAGAATTACTGAAAAAGATTTTCAATGCATTCCTTGTGTCAGGAAAACTAGATTAGTCTTCTGGGCAAAACCCTATATCAATTTCATTTTCCATAATGGAGTAGTAGCAACAACAAAATTATCAAGATGGTAGCAATGGGAGCCATATTGGATTGTCTTACTGACACCATTTTCATTTACTACCAACATGAAAATTCTGGTGAAAACACAATTTTGATATTACTTTTCATCTACATGGAGTAGTAACTGGGTTTTCAAGCTGGCTACTATGGCTGCCATATTGGTTATCAGACTGGCACATATTTTTGTATGTTTTATGGAGTTTTTGTGTTTAATGCCATTTTTCAGCACATGATAAGCCAAGAAAACCTCGGGAAGAACTGCCAACGCACAGGAAGCTACTAACTAGCTTTCTCACATACCTATGATGGCTAAGCAGAGACTCTATGACACACGCGCAGAGGTAAAATATCAATGAGCTATAAAGCCGAGCACCTTAGATCACTTGCCCCTTTTTATTTACAAGCAACTAGAGATCATTATAAGTATTCTGGTGAAATCTGCACACTGATATGACTTTCCATCCAAGAGGAAAATCCATAACAAAAGTTTAACAATGGCTGTTGTGGAAGCCATTTTAGATGTCAGATTGGCACCATTTTCATTTAGAATCAACTACATGTAGACAAAATAATAAGACCTTTAATCATTAAAAAAAATGCAAACATGTTGATATGACTATTTATTCAGAATGATTTGCAACAGCAATAATTTATTAATAGAACCAGTTTCCTTTAGGACCAACTACGCATCATAAGTAGTCTTCTGGTGAAATCCCCATGCTGATATGACTTTACATTCAGGAGTATACGTGATATGAATTTGAAGGTAACTGCAATGGTGGTGATACTGGTTGTCAGATTGGTACATTTTTTTAGGCCTAACCAGATATCATAAAGACTTTTAGTGAAAGACTCATGTTGATATGCTGGGTGGACACATTACATCCCCATGTGAAATGATTCTGATTTAGGACCAAACAGATGTCAGAAGAATCCTGGTGAAAACCCCATATTAATTAATATGACTTTCCATTCAGGAGCAGGAACAGGGTTTCAAGATGCCTACCATCGTGGCCACACTGGACATCATAACAGCATGATTTTCATCTATGGCCAACTTGAAATGATATGATGCATTTTAGTGAAAACACCATTTTGGAAGGACAATCCATTCAGGAGTAGCAATAATAAAATTTTCAAGTGTGATATCCACATTGGATGTTGATCCTTTAAGTAGTTTTTGAGTGGCAATAACAAACTTTTGCTAATTCATGGAGGGGCATTGAACAATGGACAACAGGTCATCCCGTTAGCTCTTTTGGTCTATGAGAAATACCGTATTTCAGGTAATTTTTCATACATGAAAAATAATTATTAATTTCATTGTACAAAAAATTATATGTAAAATAAATAATTATCATTCTGTGGTCCTGATCGTGTACAAAAAATAAAGGGATCGCACCCGAACAAGTTCTATGGAGCACACGCTACTTGACAACCTAATGGTACATACGTACAAAGTAAACATATATTTTCTGTCTCATTCTGCTCTCAACTCAAGAATTACAATAAAAATAAAAGTACGTAAAAAGATTTTTGTTGTTATTAGTGAATGTGAGAGAGAGAGAAAGAGAGAGGATTATGTCTCAGTGTGCAAGCTCATCTGCATTTAGAGCATATGTAGCTGTTATGTTGTGTAATGTTGGCAAAATGATTAAGATGGTTTGAACATGTATTAATTATGGGTATTATTTATTGACAAATTGTACACAACAATATGAGCCCACACTGTCAAGAAATAAGGTGCAACTTGTATTTTTATAGCAACAATAATCTCATTATCAAATTGCAATAAAAAAAATAAAGAACATAAAATCATGTTTTAGTTAATGCGTGTGAGCGTGTATGTGTGTGTGTGTGTGTGCGAGAGAGACAGACAGATGAAACAATTTTGTCAGGGTACAAGACTGTTTATTTTGGGCGGTTTTTATTTGTAGCTTTTGCAAAGAGAAAAAAGACCATTTTCAGTTACCTGACGATTGTGATAATCCTCACGTATTACGACCCTACTGTATTTCACTATCAATAAACACTGCTAAATCAACAATTCATTCTTGTTTTAATTATGATGTACATTGTCACAACAACCACATGGCTATGCAGTGTTACTTACACAGTAATTAAACATGCTTAGCGCTTTGGTTATTCCAGCTGAAACCTGATTGAGGGCAATCGACAGAAGAGGTGAAATCAGCAAGGCTGCCAGTGGGGAAATGAGGCTCTCTTTTGGGAAATGAAAATCTGTCAATGTGCTACTGAAGCCATTGTCCATACAGCCGATGTTATAAGGACATGCGATCATACACATTACTTGTTATTTGAACTCTCCAAAAAAGATAACAATTGAGGGGTATATCGTAGAATAGATTTGCAATAACATGTTAATTATATCCAAGTCAAAACAGTTCAACCACTTAAAAGATAGTATATGTATATATATGAATCGATTTAACGGAGCCCATGACTTTCAAATTTACGACAGAAAATGACGTTTTTATATATTATGTTCGTATCACTATAATCAAACAATAACATTAGTTGACCAATGGTCTGTGGTCTTCACTTTAGCCTGTACTGAGATGTAATTTTTGTTGGATAAGAAAACATCAAAAGGCTTCCAAACTCATTTTAAATGCACATGATGTTTTGTTATGGTGATGGACTTAATAAGGAGAACTAATTAACGATAATATTTAAAGGTATGTTCTGTGAAGTCCTTTGTCCAGTTGTTAATAAACACCAGTAGATACTGTAATGACATTAAGAGAGCTTATGCATCGATCATTGTATTTTCTCACCAACAATTATTAAGTTTTGTAAAATCAAAATGGCAATATGGTAATTTCGATCTTTTTTGCAAAGGTAAATCTTCTTAGTACATTAAAAACTGCTATGAGCGACCTCTGCTATGAGTGACCACCTGTAATTTCCAACCACAATAGTAATGCACGGATCAATTTTATTATATAAACACTCTGTTAAGAGTGACCACCTGAGGAACATAACCAGTGACCGTGATGTCTTGGAAAAATATGCATTTCAAAACTGCTATGAATGACTGCATCGCAAAAACGAGGATAAACTCCACCGACCTTTATTTAAAACAACTGCTCATACCGTTCTAAATTTTTTTTTAAAAAATTTTAAAAATAGCCTGGCTACTGAAGTCTTAATTTTTTAAGCTATGCTTATAGTGTTTTATAGTTTCTGTCATAAACCAGACTAAAGTATATGTAGATTATTTCCTAGTCTGGTTCCCTGCTTCGTGTGCTCCCTGCGTTGTTCTCCACTATTCATATAGGGGTGGGGAGCATAAAAAGCAGGGAACCAGACAAATTATTCCCACGCTTAGCCTGCTTCCCAGCCTTATCGTAGGACCCAGCATCCCTATCAATGACCGTATCGCGAGAACAGACAGACACCACTGACCTATATGTAATCAGTTGTCAAGTCCTCTTGATTAGTATCGATTGTTCTGATCAAAAACAAACATTAAAAGAATATTAAAATAAAAAAAGGATTGTTGCTACCTGTGACAGATGCTACAGTCAGTAAACCATGCTAATGTGCATGTCAAGAATTGCCGTTGTAGTGCCAAAGTTGACGTAGTGGTCACGTATAATTTGTCTTTAAGAGTTAATCCGTATTGCCGGGGGTGAATAAGGTCATTGTCTATGAAACCAGCAAGAGAGAATCGTTTGCAGGATTCGATTGATAGTGTTCAAGACTTGTCACGTTTGTTGTTTTTCCCCCCAATGTTAAGTGATTACATCCCAATCACAAAGCTGTCGTCTATTCAAGTTGGTGCGACCAGGTTACACACTTTGCTTATAGTTAATCCTTGTATGTCATCTCTGAATGAAGCCATTGACTTTTGTCTCCGAGTAAATGGTTATGTTTCTGGATGAGATAATTGTTTCTCTTTATTTCATTAACTGTTAGATATGCAATGCACATGTTTAGATTTTTCATATTTTTCCCACAGCCCAGTCAAAACCATCTTTACATTTGATATTACAATTAATAACTTTAACTCCTGGAACCTTAATAACAATGGACAGACCTCCAGCTAAAAAGAGAAAAATTTTAAGGCTGGAGAAAATAACTACTGTAAACGAAAGAAGTGAAAAAGAGCAGACCACTCGCAAAAAAGTGGTTTAAATGTCGGTAAAACAAATTTAGGTTGTTATAGAAGAAAAGGAGTAATTTAGAAATGATTTCATATGCTAAATTATGTGATCTTCAAATGTAAATGTGATTTCATGTTTAATGATAGAAGGATATCTTTACTGCTATATAATTTTGTTTTTAGATGAATGCATGCAATATTTTAGCAAGAACTATTAATAAAGAATAGAATATATGCACAATGATTGTGGTTATATTTCTTGAAATTGTTCTGAAACTGGACCTTGGAAACTGGTCTTTTTGTACAAACCTGCTATGAGAGACCACCTTTCTTGAGAGACTGCTTTTTGTTGGCAGAAGGGGCGGTCTCTCATAACAGATTTTACTGTAGAAGTTTGATGTCCCCGATAATGGATTTAAAAAAAAAATACAAAGTGATATGTAAGAAAAATTATGATACATTTAATTACTTATTATTTTGATAACTGGATTGTGTATGAAAAATTGAAGGGCACGAAAAAATACATGAAATATGGTACAGTTAATAAGTGCATATGAAATTTTCTAAATTAAAATCCATTCATTATCCACATTCTTCAATGGCCATTTAAAATGGTATAAAACATCCAGCTACAATAGCTGGGCTGATCAAATCCCATAGCCTGACCTTCATTTATTCATTCACATCTTGTTAGGACCTAAATTTAAGTTAAATTCCAAAGATAGGGTGCCAAGGTATTTCAGTTGAATTGAACAGTAGTTTCAATTTCCATGGAAAGTCCCTCTGTGTCCTTGGAAAAATGCAGTTGGTTCCCATTTTCTCTCCATGATTTTCGACAGTAATATGTTACTGGTGCCTCTAAAGCCAACAAAATCAAAATTAAACCATTTCCAAGTTAAGAATTTCACAAATTTCAAAGTTGATACTTTCACAAGGGGGGGGGGTGTCTTTGACTAAATGCATCATAAATATGGGTATAATAAATAGAAAACTTTTATACAAACCTGATCCACACACCACAAAGATAAACAGGGCCAACAACCAGGGTCCTACTGGGTATTTTTCTTCTTGGGGTTTCTGAAAAATAAACAGAACTGAACAAGTTATAACAATAGTTCAAAAGGCTACTATAAAAATGAACAACATTTTCAGACAAATGTCATCAATAAGATGAACAGGGCTCATCTTTCTCCATTTTTCTCCATAATACCAAGGCTTAAGCATAATCTGATGACAGATAAATACGAATGCTGTGGGCTGTACAACATTCTTGGGACCTATGAAAGGCATTTTCATATGAACTCTGGTAATCAGAATACCCTGGCATACATTTTTTTTAAACTACCATCCCTGGGTATCATGCAGGTTTTAATGCAACACTCCCAATGTACAGCTGGATTAGTCTTCAAATAATTTAAATACCTCTGTAGGAAAATATGCAAAGAGGAATGTTTTATGAATTGCAGTTTTACCTTGAGGTGAAAATCTGTACCAAGAGTTCTCAAACACCAAAATCCATGTAAAAGTATGCATACATGTAATTTTTGGACATATAAAAATTCCAACAGCAGAGTCCTTGGTATGCAAAGTTTTGTCTGCAAAATTCTTTTCTATCTGATCCAATTCTACTAAGTATCAACTGTGTAGTGTGTGAGCTATCAAACACATTTCAAGCAACAGTAACAGAATTAGGTGGTGCCACAAGGGTTAAATCCTGGCAGGCAAGGAGATTAAGATATCTCTTAAGTAATTCTTGGTGCCTAATAATCATTATTATCAAAAAATTAACAACACATGCATGTTTTGACTCCTCTCTTTGGTAAACATCACTCATAACAGTTTTAATACATCACCTTATAAATCCTTGTATGACGTTGCAAACACTTGCATTTTATCATATATTGTATTTAGAAAAATAGTGTCAAAGACTTTGGAACTTATCTTGTTTGTCAGAGGAATATGAACTTCTATGTATATTGTAAAAAGAATCAGCTGTTTTTCAGTATCAAGTACCAATATACTTTGATTTTGAGTACTTATCATGGTCATTTTTCCAATTGCAATTTTGCATAATTTATTTGGTGCAAAGCGCAAGGTTGCAGATGTGCATAATTCTTGCAAGAACAACCTTGATAAATCTTGTTTTGATAAAGAGTACAGAACACCAAAAAGACAGTAATTCATGCAATAAATCAATGAAAAGGATATAGCCACCAACTGAAATATGATATAATTGAACACTGTTAGCATTATGCACATGATGTTGTGATAATGTAAAGAAAAATGTTGTTGTTGTCATTGTAGGGTTTAACACCATTATTCAGCACAAGATAGGCTATACATGGCGGCCAGTATAATTGGTGGAGAAAGAATCCTGGAGAACCCCGGGAAGAACCACCGACCCACGAGAAGCTACTGGCAGGCTTTATCACGTGCCCACATTAGCCAAGCCCGAGACAAACTCACGCAGACAGAGGTGAGAGGGCAGTGATCTGTAACGGTGAGCACTTTAGACCACTTGGCCACTCAGGGCCCCTAAAGAAAAATGTAATGGCAACCTAAGGAGCACCAGGTCCAGCACTTATGGATTTTGATCCTACACCCAAGAACCCTTGATCCTACACCTCAATTAATAACATATATTGTGAGCTATCAAGTGCCTTCATTTTCCATTCATTTTTTTAAGAATACTAAATATTTCACAATAAATGATCATCAGCAATCTGATGACACTATTACATGGAAAAAAAAATATTCCTATTGAGACTCCAAGTTTTAGGGCTGGGACTGCAACTTTTTTCAAGGAAGGGGTCCTGGACTGCAGCATTCACAATCCTATCAAGAACCATGAGTACCTATCAATAGTATTTTGAAAGATTCAATTAAGGACTTGACAGTTTAAAATATTTTTGCAACATGACTCTTTCACCTTGTTTCTGCTTCTTGGTATTTACAAAAACAAATATCTGCCACCCAAAAAATATAAACAAACACTAAAAATCTTGTGATTTTCATTTTTCCTGAAGACCGCATGATATACTACAGTAAAACACTTCTTGGAGACCACCTGTCATTTTATGGCCTTATATCTTGATGCATAAACCAAGTTGCGTAGTTGTATGACCCTAATGAGGCCAATGTGTATCATTATCATTGGCACTAGCATCATGGATTGTTTAATTTCTGCAATAAAGTCAATTTCTCAGCATTATAACCTTTTAATGCCACGTTATGGAGTCTACAGTTTCCTTGTCTTCTGTGATAAATGTGTCCACTGTACAGGTCATTGTTACCTCAACTGACATGGAAACTGTAGCAACCCATATAGTCTACCTCAACAGTGATTGCAACAATCTCTGACCTTTATTTTTTTCTTGGGTCTTTTTCTATGCAACCTCTCAGTACCATGGGAGAAACTTTATTGTGCCAAAGATTAAAAATTAAGGTCACTGGCACAAGAGTGAAGCCTAGAATGAACACTGCTTAATGTTATAGGTAATCGCATCCATAACTATAATTAGTTCAATCTGCAAAATACAAAGATTTTCCAGCATATCCTGCACAAATGGCCGAAATTTCAGAGTAACTTTTCATTGCAGAGGTTATTCCAATAGGTGTCATGAACTCCCCAAATCACACCTTGCAGTCCAATGTGGATGTGATCCATCCTAACCCTTTACCTCATACAAGCGCCTTTGGACACCTCTACTCCATTTCGCATGGAAGCGCCTTTGGATGCCTCTACCCAATTCGCTTATATGCGCCTTTTGACGCCTCTACACCATTCTCATGGAAGCGCTTTTTGACGCCTGCTGTAAACATCAGCCATTTTGAGCGGGTTTTCATAGCGCCACCTTCGGGGAAAACCCCCTATTAAATACCACATTCATTGGTGTGAATGACCATTACATCAGATCACGTGGTCACTGTTTATGCTCTGGTCGAAATCTGCTATTTAAAGTAACTAGGTCGTATTCTCCACTCTCCAAAATGGCGGTCGCAGATTTCATTCAGTGCTTACTCAAGTTTTCACGATTAGAATCACAACTGTAAAAGCTTCAATAACTTAGGTAAAAGCTCTGATACTGATGTAGGAAGCCATTAGTTTTTATAAATTATCAAATTCAGCTGATTTAGTGACATAGATGCAGACAAAGAACTTGTAAATTTTGAGTATAAGAAATGGCAGCTACGGTTGGTCACGCAGCTTCACTGACTTGATGGTGAATGAGTTCTCTCAAGATTTTAAAGCACATAAAAAATTCTTCTGTGAAAAATAATTATACAGCTATAATGACCGTATTTTACTCTTAAATCTTTTCATACATAATATATGTGTACCAAAAACATAAAATGGTTAAAACTGCTGTTAAATGCAACATACACTTCACTGCTTAACAGGCCTATGTGTATGGAGTAGAAAAAGTAAAAGGTGTTCTATTTATAGCACACTGCACTGGGTAACTTTGCTACATGCGTATCGAAGGGCTAAAAAGCCATACACTCTATGAAGGAAAGGGTTAAATTATCTCTCATAAATATAGTGTATTCCTACTATACCTAGCTTTTCCAACTTTTTACTTTGTTAAAAGCTCATACAATTTTTTGTTGTATGTTGTGCTCATTACTTGCAAAATTGCTAATATATCTAATTATCTTGTAAAAATACCAGTATTGGACTATTACAACAAATTATGAGAAATTTATACAATAGTTGCATTACTGCTCTTTACTTTACTATGCACAATCCTTAATTTGAATTTGTGGTGGGTTTTTTTATCCAGTTACTAAACCCATCTACGTTCTATCTGATCTTATGTTGCTTGCTTTCACCACTTATTGTTATAATAAATAAAAATAAATAATAAATAATTTGATATCTCTTAACTTTGATTTTACTCTATTTGGGTCTTTTTTTTTACTGATATTTGTCTTTGCCTTAAAGTCTCTGCTATAATCAGTTTGGTTCCATTAGGGCCGGTTTCGTTCCTTTAGTTTCCATACAAACCTTCGCCTGGGTACCATCTGGACGCATCTGATTGGCTCATCTGGTCCCCGATATTTGTTTGTGTGTGCGAAACATGAATATCTGCTGAGATGTCTTACACTGTAAGCAACGACTCTCCATGCACGGCTATAAAAGTGATGTTAATCAGTTGTTACAAGACCCTCGTACCGACTTAACTCTGATTTATTGCCATTTCAATATACGTTATCTAAAACTTCACACTAAATGATAACATTCAGATTCCTAAAGTTTACCATATATTACAAATGTATCGAAAACTGATGACAACGTACACTAACATGAAATACCATATGTCAAATAAATATATACAGAATACAAACCAATGTTTTCGGTACATTCCCTCTTGAACTAATATTTTTGCTGTGCTTTTCGTTCTGGAGCCTTATCCTCTGTTTAGCTGGCATTTTAAAGTTTGATTTGTGTGGGTTTTATGATGAAAAAAACTGAAAATTTCTGTTAGATATTCTCGACCAAAAGCTTGAACCAGTCCTCGAAGCCACGTAGAGGAAGTGCGTAGAAAATTTGTCTAATCATTCCACTTAAAAATGTAGTTCTAATGAAAACCGATCGTAACTATGGTATTTGTTAATATTTATGCGCCAGAATGATTTTGATTATAGTTATATTAAATATCACTTTATAATTTGTTAATAAAAGCCTTGTCAGAATGCACCTTTACTAATGTTTGGATAAGCAAAGATAGCGTATGAATATAAACTTTAATTTGTTTACGTGTACGAGAACATTTCCAGTATCGCGAGATAAAAGATGGCGATTCCCTTTACATGTGCGTGGAGACTTTTTCTTGACAATTTATCTAAACATTTTGTTTGTGATATATCAGAAAGCTTGCACTATAAAATATATTGATATCCACATTGATCAATATTGATAAATATAAAATTGCCGTATGACCACAAAAGCCTAGCCCAAAAATATATTTTGCCAGTTGGCCCCTCCACCACCGCCGCAGGCACAATCAATCCTGAACAAATTTGAGTAGATATGAATACGTTGGTGACTGGAGATATTGGCCCATAACAAAGTCGGCCAAGTACAGATTAAGTCCATTCAGATTTAATTTGGAAATAATGACTGTCAAGCTCTGCACATTACAGATTCGGTCCATACAAATATAATTTTAATAGACTATTACGGTTGGTAGAGGTATCACATGATATTTTAGTTTTGATACTACGTCTTATTGCCTAATAAACGGCCTTGTGTAGCATGTTCCCAAGTCGACAGACAGGAGACCGAGAGGTAACATTTTCAGCATATCTCACACACTTGGCAGCCCATATCAACATTCTTCCACAGATTTAAATCTCATTAATTATACTTACTGTCTGTCTTTATCCTGATGGAATCAAAATGTGACCATAGCAGATAGACGCATTTTCATTTATGTATATGTATACAGGAGAAAGACAAAACAAATGATGTAAAACAATTTCTTTTCCTGTTTGAATGCTGTGATGCATTAAGGCTTATATGTTGAAGTTTAAGCATTTAATTCTGAGCTGTATCACAAACTTATAAGAAAAACAGAAAATGCAAGTGCTTGATAAATATGATTAAGTTTGTGCTCATTGATCAGTAAATATCATTATCAGTATCATGACAATTGAGGTTTATGTGCCCTTCTTGGTAATTTCACTGTTTTGATCATATGACTTAGAGAGCACAGCAGAAACTATACAGTGTAATTAATTTTATCTGGTATGAGTATCTAGGTTATAGTTAGAAATAGCTACAGTATATACTTGCTTAAAAGTTGAGTTGAACTGCAAACAACAAAGATCCTGATCTGCCATCTCAAAACGCACTTGCAGATCAGGGTCTGTGCTTCTTGTTCTACTGATTACTCCTAACAAACTGCACAGACCTAGATCTGCTGGTGCATCATGCAACAGCATATCTGGGTCTTTGCAGTTTCCACTAGGATTCATCTTATAAGCAAGTATATATGGTATAAATAATCAGCTGCCACTAGAAGCAATTTAATTTTATTCAAGTTCTCAAAACATCAATTGACAAATTCCAGAATGTACAGATTTTCTTTTGAATTAATCCCGAAAGAGGTAGTTGTAAAGTTAGTTACTAATCCATAACATCAGTGACCACCGGAGGTCTTACTAGGATTTTATAATTAGGAGACCAGGACTCCTATTTTGGTAAATATAGGAGTCCCACCAGCAGAAGTTGCAGTCCTCTCCCATAAGCATATTGGGCATACTTGTAGTGGCTAAATGTCCAGATGAGAAGAACCAATAGTTGTCATTGAGTTTAATTTTCTAAATTCTTTACACCACTGACATATAGCTCTTGTTTGTTCATTAGAATCGGACTGAATTTTGTCAATTCGAGGAAAGGCCTTATTCCAAACACTAAGCCAGGCATCACACACTTTCTTACACTTGGCTACTGTTCCATCTAAACTTAGTTTTAGCAACTTTAGCACTCTTCTGAATCTCATTACAATCTTTGTCAGTTTGCCCTTTAACCCCAAAATACTTATCCAAATTTGCAAGCAGCATATTGTCTAAGTCTTGACATGCCTTGATTTTGAGGTCATATATACTACTTATTCGCTGCACTAGAAAACGAACAATATAATGAAAGCTAAAGTTGTTCACTTGATGCACTCTTATAATGACCACATGTACATTTCTGGATCTTTCTTCTATTGAACTTGCCACACAAGCTATTGCGTGCATACGGAGGACTCCTGCATACGTGATTTTCTGTGTCCCAGATAAAAATTTGCATCCATATTGGGTGATTAAGCATTTCCAAGATCTCTGACCACTACGGTTTGAATTGATGAGCACAGGTGTGAAGACACCTATGTATGTGTCTTGATGTACATTTATAGGGCTTGTGTCAAAATTGTTTTGAACTGTTTTTGACTGCCATTTTCTGGTGAAGTTTTAGAAACTGCAAAAAATTAAATGTTGTGGCAGGTGATTAAAACATTTGTACCTAATTTACTTACATTTTTGTAATCTAGGTTATTGCATTCTAACACTTCTTTCTTTTCTTATGTACATAGCTATCTATATGTTTTATTTACATATATTTTTTGATAACATTAATTATTCGCCTATTGTTTTAAGCTGTAAACAAAGATAAAATGTAAAGAAAAGTTCTTTATTTGTAAAAACAAATATAATGTAATTTCCTTAAATGATCCTATTTTATTTTACCATATTTTGTTTTACTTTAGTTGTGATATTTTTTGTTCACATGTTTTTGGGCAAGCTCAGATATCCCGAGGGAAAGTCAAATTTTTGAGTCAGCTAATCCTAACTTCTATCAAATTTATGCAGCCCTGAGTGATATTTTGTGTTTTAATGGATCATCTACTAAAAATTATGTAATAAACTCTTGCTTTGGTTCTTGGTCACTTATTAAATAAAATCTTGTTGCAAGACATGTAAACAAAGAATGAGCTCAAAACTGTCAATTAATCACTTGATAAAATGGCATTCACTAATTAACCCATGCATTTCTTTGGTCATTCTGTTTTTCCAGTTGTTTAAACACTTAGACCGCAAAGTACAAGACAAAAGAGGCTTGAAAGCTTATCTCCTGGACTTACCATAAACCCAGTTATTGAACAGTTGCCCAAAGGTCTATGCTATAGCCATTATATCAGTCCCTCATACAGTGCAGTATTTAACTAGGTTGTGTCAGGGTGTGTTGGCACAGCAGACCTTTAGAACAAAATATGTGTAACCTAGATTGTAAAAAAATGTAAAAGCAGCAATAAGTTACTTTTATTACCATCTTCCAAGATGTGTGCCATACTCCATGACTTGTTTGGGGACCAGATAAAAAATCTTGGGTTTTTGTTTTAATATTAAATATCATAAATACATTTTTGCCACATTAATTTTTAGGAAAAAAATATCTGGCAAAAGCCATTCAAATTTAGCGATTCCTTATATATTAATACTGTAAAACTCTGGTTCCACTAAATGTCATTGTGTTGTATAATGAATCATGCAATATCTAGATCAGTGAGTTAATAATGAAAATATAGCATGTGTATCCACTTAGGTCTATAGGACAGGGAGTGGGGGATGGGGCATGAAACAAAGGGCTTCACTGATATTGTTACAAACTAGATTGATGCATATTAAATGAGAAATACTTAAAACAGTAATTACATATTTAATATTTATTGCTTTGGCAGACAAACATGCATTGGTACATACATATACATGTATAAGAAAATAGGATACTGAATAGTGTAAATAGATTATGTGTACCAGTGGTCATGCTACCAGGCGAAGTGGGTGACTAAGTCACCTAAAAAATGTAAACTTCGCCTTATTCTGCTAGGAAAGCGAAAACGACTTCACCCTGTGATTTGCTTAGAGGTACATTGACTAATCATACCTTTTGAGATGCCCCCTCGCCATAGCCAGGTTAGTTCTGGTGTTGTAGCGAAAGGTATTCATCAAGCCATCAGTAGCTAGGCTTAGTTTTGATATCAATTATGCTGACAAACAAACTCTTGCACATTCACAGGAATGTGTTTCATAGCTGATTGACCATTAACCGTTAACCAAGTAAGTTAGCAACTAGGCCCCTATCACTACCCGATTTACGCATGCTATCCTTTGATGACAAAAACATGCAAACTTGTATTTCGAATCTTTAACAATAGTATGTAAATACCAATTTCTGTTTTAAGAATAAACTTGGTGATCTGGATATTTTAACTCCCTCTTGTACACTATTTCGTCATAAAATTAGCTTGAAACTGTAAGTGTACCAATGACGGAGACAAAATGGCAGACATCACTATATTTGAGAAGTACCACTTTATTAGATCATCTGTTTTCATAAATCATCAGGAAAATATATTCAGAAAAATATACAATTCATAGAAAGCAAAGCCTAGGTATTATGTTAGTTAAGATTTAACTTTAAAATGCAATTATATAGGTCAGAAACATATGGGACAATGATGTGTTGTGGAATTCGCGAGAAGCTTTATAACTTAGGTCAAAGTTTCCTGACTTGACTCGTGTTTTTGAAAATACAGAAAAAAGCTGCAAAGCAGATAATATTTAATCATTTCCTAAAATTAATACAAATACATAAACAAATAAATAAACCATAAATTTGCAATCCTATCATGGACTGTTGTAATGAAGTTATATAAAGTAAATGATTACATTACGAAGACCCCTCCTTCTAAAAATAGATACACTCACATCTGTGTTGATTCCATTGGAAAGAAGGGTTTAGTTCCACAGGCACTTGATTCCTGGGTAAACTAGTGTGTACACTCACCAATTGGTGAGTGTACACATTAGTTTACCGTGGAATCAAGTGCCTGTGTTTAGTTCATATACTGACTATAAATAAACCATGTCTGTAATTTTATGCATTTTAGTGTGTTACATATGAATAGTTACGGTAATGTTTTATCCATAACAAAGAAATGAGGATGAACAGTGTGATCTTCAGACACGTGTGCATTTGCCCTCATGTACATGGTACAGGGGTTGTGTCAAACGTGTTTAGAAATCTTTCAAAGTGCCGTGTGAAATTTTAGAAAGTACATAAAAACATAAAAATACTAAAATATAAAAAAAAACATTATTAAGGGTAGTTGATTAAGCATTTTTACCAACTTGCAATTTCAATAATGTAATCTGGTTACTCAGTTAAAATTTGTTACAATGCAGTTTCTATAACTCAGAAAATTTTCTATTTGAAAATAAAGTATTGCTTAAATCCAAAGTTCAGTGCAAATTTGAATACTGGGAATAGAGGGTATAATTCAAATAAGATAACACATTTTATATATATATATATATATATATATATATATATATATATATATATATATATATATATATATATATAGAG
>JAECUM010018354.1:0-83417 GCA_016617855.1 Megalonaias nervosa
TTAGAAAAGCTGGTAAAAGGCTGTAGCGAGTTTTATAACCTACAAAATTGATTCGGCAGAGACGATGTCTCCAAAGGAAACTTGTTAACAAAAAAGAGTATTTCCATATGAGTATCTCTATGGAGTAAATTTGATGAAACATCTTTACCTGACAAAGATGTTTTTTATTCTCAACTAAACAACGAAAATATAACCGATGACGAGCACAAATGAGCACAAGATTTTTGGAAATAATTCGATTGCTAAACATTTGGCGATTATCATGATTTGTGATTGAAAACTGATGTGATATTCCTGGCGGATGTATTTGAAAGCTTTCCAGAAGTGATGTATAATAATTATGGACTAGATCCTTATTGATATTACTCTGTTCCTGGGTTATCTTGGGATGCTCTGTTGAAGTTTAGTAAAGTGGAGCAAGAATTGCTGACGGACGTCGACATATTTAACTTTATCGAAATGAGTATTCGTGGCGGTATTAGCGTTATAACAAAATATTCGGAAACAAACAATAGACACATGAAAGATTACAGTCCTGAGCTTCGAACAAAGTACATCATTTATCTAAATCCAAATAATTTGTACGATTATGCAATGTCAGAACCATAGCCGTTCGTTGGATTTCATTGGATTACACCTGACCAAAAAGAAAAAAAAAAAATACCTGATGATGTTTCGTATTTCGTTGACGTTGATCTGGACTATCCTTCTTCGTTACACAATTTACATAACGATTATCCATTTTCTGCAGAATCAATGACAATTGACCATAGTTTGTTGCCTCACGAACAACAAATGATAGCATCACCAAGGCAAAATTCGATGGTAAAAATAAACTCGTTCCAAATTTACTCGATAAGCGAAATTATGTTTTGCATTACAAAGCTTTAAAACAAGCGGTAGATGCCGGTATTGTGTTGAGGAAAGTTCGTCGTGTGTTAAAGTTTAATCAATCTTCTTGGATGAGAGGTTATATTAGCTCAAACACTTCTATGAGAGCTATAGCTAAAAGTGATTTTGAGAAAAGTTCTTCAAGCTCATGAACAACTCGTCTTTGGTAAGACAATGGAAAATATTAGAAAACGAGTAAACATCGATTTAATTAATGAAATCGACCGAAGAAATAAACTTGTATCAGATGATAGTTTTGTCAGCATGAAAAGTTTTAATAAAAACCTTGTCGCGATACAAAAAATAAAAACAAATCTAAAACTAAATAAACCGATTTATGTTGGAGCTTCTGTACATGATTTGTCGAAGTGGCTCATGTACGATTATCGTTATAAATTTTGTTAAGAAGCAGTGGCCGTCAAGGAAATTATTGTTTACAGATACTGACTCACTTATTTACGGAATAAATGGAGCGGATTGCGCTAACGATGACGTCTATCAAGATATATTTGATAACCGACATATGTTAGATCTTTCAGATTATCCTCGCGATATAAATTTCATGATGACAGAAATACAAAGGTTATTGGTAAGTTTAAAGACGAAATGAACTCTAATATTATCAAATATTTTATAGCTTTGCGAAGCAAAATGTACGCTGTATTGCTGGACAAGAACAAAATGACAAGAAAAGCAAACGGTTTGCCTCGCGATTTTGTTAAAAAAAAAAAATATTGAGTTTGATGATTACAAGTACGCACTTGAGGGAGGTGTCAGTTTTATCAGAGCAATGGCTATTCGAACGAACCATCATAAACTTGAAACACATGTTATTATCAAAGGTGAATTGAGTAATTTTGATGATAAACGTTATTGAGAAAATGGAATAGATACATTTGCACTTTGATATCGCCGTGACAATGATAAATCTATACTTGATATTATATTGGGTGACTAGGGTATGAAATGATTTGTGAACAATAAAAATGTTTGAAAATATTACAGTGACACATAGCAATAACAGCAAGATTAATTATTTGATGATGGATGGTAAACAGTTAACAGTTGAAGTTAAAAATGAAATGTCTGGAATATGTTTCAACAGCAACAACTTTGCTGATGGGAGGTTAAAACTTTCGCTTATCAGATCCGATAACAGCGAGTATTTCGATGATCTTGAAAAATTAAGCAAGGAATTGTCAGCAGAATTCAATAATTTTCATGATCCGACATGTCAACAAAAATATACTAAACTTGCCATCGACCTCGATCGGTCAAAAGTATATTCTATTGATAAAACATACCCTCTTAACAGACTACAGATAAAATATTTATTTGAGACTCGTCGTTGTGTAAGCCTTAAATTAAAGTTAGCCTTTATTATTATCGTGATGATGAAATATTTTAAATATCAACTATTGAAACATTAATAATTGGTGATGAGGCATAAAATAATCTTAGGTTATAACTGCTGATGATAAGGAATGATATTTTATGTAAGAAATGAGTACAAAAGTTTATCTAACAATAATACAATAAATCAATAAAAAAGATTATAAAATAAACTTGAGCCAGAAACCTCCATTATCATTTGAAAAAAAAAATGGTAGGGGTGTATGGGGTCCCTGGGGTGGGAAGTTGTACTAGTTTGCATGTGGCCGAGACCTGAAAGGGGGGTCTTAATACCTACTACGGAATACACCGATTTACTTATCCATTCTATGTGCCTCTACTCTTGCCTTGTTGCGATGGTGCCACATATTTCGATGCTAATCTTATAGATCTGAAGCATATAATACAAACTATAAAACCGTACATGTGTATGTATCTTATCAAATATGTCTTCATTTGTCTGTCCGTGCGCCTAATGCCTTCCTAATGAAGCGTTTTCCATATATTCAAATAAGTCATACCGGTCGTAAACAGCCACCGAGTTTGACAGATTTGATATCAATTTATATGCTTCTAATCAGCCTAAATTGATCTATACCAATATAAATTTATATGGGGCATCACATTTTTAAGATGCTTTATCCATGCCTTTCTCCACCTTTCGTCTGCAGGAAACTTGTGTAGAATTATAGTTTTGTTATCATCAGATTTTCCCCGAAAATTGGAACAGACACTGCAATAATGTCTCTTCTTAGCCGATTTTGGCACCCTAGTATCCATAACGGGAGTATTGCTTGCCGGAGATAGGGATTATAAATTCTGATTTCAATGTATCAAAAGGCTCTTCATGGGATCCTATTGTCAGGGGCGGTAACAACCCTTATCGAACAGGCCTATATACTTGATTTACATACAGACATTTGTTACCGTAAGCTGATAGTGCTCATATATTATTTTACGTCCAACAGACATTTGTATCGATCAGTGCTAATGTAAGTGTAGACAGCCCCCAGTGAACCCCTAGATTGCCAAAAAAAACATTCTAGCAGGTCCAGAGGACAATCAGAGCGACCCGACCTCCCATTAATTATGATGTCTAGTCAAGCAATTAGCACAGATCGATAACATGACACCACGTTGGATTTCAGACTATACTGGCACTATCTCAGCTAGTCCCTACTGTCATCTACTTATATAGAAAATATTTTTTTGGCGTCTGTGGAGATTCGAACATAACATTAATTTTTCTATGTGATCGCTAGTCAGACGCGTTACCGATGGAGCTGTGGTTGCTGTTTTTCTATACACGTTTGGAATTAGTATATAAAATTACACATAATGGGAAAACCCAAACGGGAAACTCCATTCCTTGTTGCAGATATAATACCGATGCCATGATGAGTTCAACCCGCCCGCTGAATCAGTAACATTGGGACGGTATTATACCTAGGGGGAGGGCTTTTAGGCCCCAGTAACTATATACCTGTACACGTGTAAGCGCAAATAATTATATCAGAAAAAAACCCATGCGCGTACAGGTATTTAAACGAATTTTGCAATTGGTCAAATGAATGAAAAACAAAGTCGTTTCACAACAAAATTCTGATTTTCCTTCCTGGGAACATACACATGCAGACATGCAGAAAAATCAGATACTTACAAATACATCATCGCAACGTAAATCATGTTTTGATTTCCTTTTCCGGGAATATGTGAGTGGTACACACACAGACATACATAAAATCAAAGCGATCTGTTCACGCTATCATTCATTCAACCAACTGAATTATGCGAGAGGTGTGGCCTGGAAATCAAGTAGAGTTACTGTTTTTTCTGTAGCACTGTTTAGGCCATGCAAAATTATTTCCCTTGACTAAATTTCTCAGTTTTACGAAAGAGAAAAATTCAGGAGCAAAATACTGAAATGTTAAGTTTTTGTTTGTATTTCTTTGAAAATGCTGATTTAGTTATATTATTTGCGACATGTTGTACCGAAGCTGGAAAAATATCAAAATGTTTGCCTGCTGCATATGTCGATGGAAATATTATTTCTTTGCCTGTCTCTACATTTACAGATTTGAATGTATTTCCGTGTTCACAATTCTGACTCTGTGCAATAGCTTTCAAATTATTCAAAGAAATATCTTTCGGATCTGAATTAATATGATAAATCTCCTGACTTTTTCGATTAGTGCATGAAAACATTCGTAGAGAAACCTATGACAAAGACAGCTTTTTCCCAGCAGTAAATCTAAGATAACCATCATTTTCAACAGTACTGACTGGTCTATGTCATTGACAGTGGCCAATTACACCATCACGCAATGCCTTATTAATTATGATGGGATGTGTTACTAATTTTCCTTGCTCCATTTATATTGTAAATATGTTTTGTCTAAATTGTTATTTTATTAGCGTGAAAATCTAACGAGATAGTCTTCAGCTTTTTAATGGGAGATTCATCGGCGTTATTTTTTTTTATTATAATATCATTTCAGCTCTCTGTATTTTTTACCACCACATTCTACGCACAACTGTGCTTTTCTCCGGATTCTCTTGCAACATTTTAACCATGGTTTTGGCCCTACACTCCCTCTTCGCACGCTTTGTAGGTGGTATCCACTAAATTCATTTACACAGGCTTTCTTACAAGGAGTTGCAGAGCCAATCATCCGCCACTTACATTTATTCTTCGCTTGAATCATCATATATTATAAACTAAATTTCAAGTTAAATATATATTTGCACTAATTATAACAATGGAGAAATTTACTTGATTATCTGCGATTAAACCTTCTCAAGGGAGATTTGATCTTGACAGAATAACCCCTGACTTGCTGAGGAGAACTCTGGTTGATCTGGCAAATAAGACCCTAATCAATTATATCCGTGAATCAAAGAAGGAATTTCCCGACGATGGTGCGGCTCATGTGTGGTCAACATCCAGAATCAATCCACGACACCGAAGGTGTTGTTGATTCTACAATGAATGACTAACGAGCAGCGACGATTATTAATTATCTCGACAATCAAAGATTCTTTTTCAGAATAAGGTTTATTGCTGAAGTAGACGATACTTGGATTATCCGTGACAAATGTGACTGTTCGATTACATCACACTGGAGATATTGTAAAGTTAAGTAAAAATTCCAACTTATGACTGGTATTGGCAAACCATATTATTAACGAGAGCATCCTGTGACTGCAGTTGCTAATTCGATATATCTACTTAATGATAAATCTAGCGTTGTTGATATCGATGAAATTTTCGACCATGAATTGTTTAGCTGAGCGAGTTACAGAACATTTTACAAACGCGATACGTGGAAATGGTTTAACGGATTCACGACGTAAACAAAAATAAAATGAGTCGGCTGAGCTTGTCAAGGAACATGGAGCTACGATCGATGACATTGCCGAGCTTGAAAAAGAATAACAATTTCCAATAAGTATGAAAACAGTAACCGGCGAGATTTTATACAACTCAAAATATAAATCGAAAGGAGCTTTGATAGAGATCATTGATCGTCACACGCACGTCTGGATGAGTGATGTAGCAATATTTCCACGAGATCGGACTGTTAAGTTTTATGACGGTAATATTTTTGACTTCATAAATAAAATTGGTAAGAGTAAGCCTTTATCAGTGTGATTATTTCAAGTTCAGAATGTTGAAATTATGATCAGTTTATACGACTTAGCGGAGATATTTATCGTGCAGAATCTCTCCACGAGGAAATGAGCAAGTTTGCGTTGAAATACACAAACAATAATGAAGTTGTCGAACATTGTTTAACCATTCTTTCAGTTGCTTCTCACTTTACTCAGGAATATAATTCATGGAAACCGACAAGATCGGAATTTCTTGAAGATGTCCAACACAGTTGTGTCCAATACGGACATGGTGGATTGTGGAATACTAACTACGATTAGAACGACGTTATCTCAGTCGATATGGTTGCAAGTTATTCTGGAAGTTTTTTGGAATGGGAGAATGTGCTGAATATTTTAAGAGATTTGGACATCCAACGCACGAGATGACCAGAGTTGCGATAAATGGACCCTTACCAAAATTTGATTTGACTGGATTCTCACGTATTGAATCATTCGAGTATACACGTGATCTTCACCCGATTGTTTATATTGGGTTTGGTCGTCATTTTTCAGAAAAATGTTGGGCTTTAACAGTGTTATTACGATATATGCTTGATACTAAAATTTTTGTATCGTTAACTGTAAGTGAAGCAATAATATCGTATCATTCAGAGAAACAAGTCTGGCTGTCAAAACCCAGTGACGGAGCCATTGACGATGTCAGGGAAAAAACTATTCTCGAGGAAATCTTTGAGCATAATCCCAATGAAATTGAATACAAAGATAAACTTGCAAAGATCTCGGCAGAAAAATAATTGGGAAATTTACTCAGGGTGGTTCATAGGATCATAAACGGCGTTGTACAAGATCAATCATCGTCGATGCCAAACTCGATTTTATAATTACTGATACAACAGAGAAAGGAACATTTCTAAGCTGGAATAATGCTAACTTCTCAGACGGAACACGAATAGGTACAATTGTTAGCTATATTGATGATGACTCACCATAGTTTACTCATTTGAGATCTTCGATGTTAGCATATGTTTCGCTAAATTTATTATCGATGATAAACAAATTTCCTGATACCGAAGATTCATTTTATATAACAAAATATACGCAGAATTGTCAAAGATTGGATCGGATGCATCATGGGGCGAATGGAAAATAAAACGAGAAAAGATACTCAGTTATTCTGAATCCGCCGACGTTGAATCTAAGGATATGTACCACAAGAATAATAGAATGTCACAATTATCATCACCACCATCGGTATATGATCCTGTGCCCAGACATAAAACCATTTATCTTAACGGGTGCGGTGGTTCTGGTAAAACAATGCGTGCGATTGAATTATTTCGGAATTTTGATATGGTTGTTTTGACGCCTACGCATAGACTCGCCAGAGCAATAGTGAATGTTGTGTAAAATCTTAAACCGATCATAGTTTCTTTAGATGGTGCAGAGACGCATGGACTCCTGAACGAATGGGTGAAAAATACATTCCTAAAATTATTATTTATGATGAAATATGCACGGTGTCGCGAGATGTGTTCAAAACGTTTCTTGATTGGTTGTTGACGAAAACTACTGCTGTTATCATGTGTGGTGATCATGGTCAACCACCACCCTTTGTTGGATTATCTCCGCATGAATAGTTGATAAACTTCGTAGATTATTATGAGGAGATAACTGATCATCTTAGAGCTATTGATGAATAGCTGATAGAGTTTAAGAAGTTAATCAGACTGCAGTCAGATGAGATTCAATGTGAGATAATACATGAAGTAATTCCAGAGACTATGATGAATGATATTTGGAATTTATAGAATCCTACTGATTTGATAATTACAAGTAGAAGTAAAGTTCGTGATAAACTTCAACAACAATTATTTCTGCTACATAAAGAAAAGTTTTCAGATCTACCTGTGCCATTGTGTTATCGACCAGCAGACACACGCAAACAAAATATTGAAGTTGTGATTCCTGGAACCTTGACAGAGTGAAGGGAAAAACAAAAACTCGTTCTAAATGATGTTTATGTTCCTGTGAGTGTTGTTGAGAGCGCGTTAACGAAGGACACATCTCCATGGGCTCTGGGATATACTATAACGATTCATTTGTCACAAGAATTAACTATTTCTGATACAGGTATCTGGATTGTCGATGATCGGATCGAATGGTCAAATTAAGTTTATCTAGCAGTGTCGAGAGTTCGAAGAATGTCTTAGCTTCGGAGAGTTATTATAGACTGCACAATGACTCAGGAAACCACTACTAGCAATTACGATGATATAGTAAGGAAAATCTTAGCTGGTTATCAGCGATCTGACAAAAAGTAAGCGTGTCTTTTATCTTGATATTCAGTTTATCATAACGCTGAAACAACAACAAAATAATCATTGTGCGAGCTGTAACACAGTAATGTTTTGTCAGTATTCGAATAATAATCTAAAACAATTCACCATGGATAGAATTAATAGTATTCTTGGTCACACGCGCGAAAATGTGATGCTGGCTTGTCGTGAGTGTAATCGACGTCAGGGCGCTGGTGAACTGCTTTCACAAAAGTGAAGGCGTAGTAATTGTGTATCCTCAGGAATTATTTGTGATTGTTCACGTACAAATCCATGTTGAGGAGTAGTTGAATCTAGTCTGTAAATTGCAGATCTACCAGTGGAACTTAGCACGCTGGAAATTTTATGTGGTCACACTCCAGATAGGATCATTTGCTCTTATTTTACCACCTTCAAATTCAGCATGTACATATAAATATCTTACAGTCAAATTACCTGGTACTGGTTGTTTTGAGAAGGAGTTATCATTGTACTGATATATGTTTTTTGTGATTGTGCTGATGTGTTTCATCGAAGTTGCACGGGTAATTTCATTATTTAACGCAACTATCACACTTTGTAATCTTGCAACCCATTCACAAGATCTTTTATCCCCGGACTTAAGGGCACTGAATATTTCCTTTGCATATTGGTATCCAAATAATCTCTCAGCAAGTGTTCGATTAAATCGCTCAACGATTTCCTGATCGCGATGATTTGCGGTATGACCTTCTCTGATTTTGACTTTATGTTGTTTCATCAGAGATGATACTGCACCAAGAAATTCTTTGCCAGAATCAACCTGTAGCAACCGTGGCTATCGTAAACTGCTACGTTGATAACTTCGTTCAGATGCATATGCAACTTCAGTTGCTGTTTTAGTTGATAGCAGTTCTCCTTCCTTGTATCTACTTGCATCGTCAACGACAGTTAACTCGTATTTGTATGTGCGCGATTGACGTCTACCAGTTTTAATAGTATCGTGTGTTATAAACCAAATGCTTGATGAACTTCATTGGCAGTGCTGACATCAAAATGTGCGTACTGAATTTTTTTTGGGTGGTGGTAGATAAATTTGCCATATTGCCTTTCAGGCTAACCAGTCTGCGGCAACAGAACGTGCGACACCTGCTGCATCAGCAAGTTTACTAGTCACTGCTCTAACCCTCCAATATACTCTTGGGTTATAATTCCATTATTGTAATAATAATTGGTTAATTAATTACCGACCTCTAGTACTAGTTCACCTTTGATCGCATATTTTACTGGGAAGCTAGAAAAGTTTTCTCTTAAAGATTTGTTTTTTTTATAGAATTTAATGTATGAATCAACTTCACATCTGCAATATGTCGTGCTTGTAAATCTTTATTTGTATACACAACATCACGAACTGGTAATGTTCCCAGTGAAGCAGCGATATCTCCGTCTGTCTTCGTGCGACAAGAAATAAATCTGTATTTGCTTGTACCACATTTCACACACTTGCCTGTAAGCACAGGCTTTTTATTATTTGTTACTATTCTTGTCAATCCACTGGTGGGATGTGGGTGCTCTGCATCGAACACAATATAAATCCATATTATCTATTATATTTCTACAACATGGATATCAATTACTTGTCAGCGACATGAAAGCAAGAGCCAATCAAGCATCATGCAGCATTACCAAATTCTATCAGAGCAATTATCATAGATAGAACTGGGTCGGGTAAGACGCAATTGTTGCTTAATTTGATAATGCGATGGCTCCAGTAGGACAAAATGTATTTAGTGGCACCATCTGTAGATGATCAGCGATGTTACGATGTGCTTAATGATTGTAATAAAAATGCAAAATTATTGGACGAATGAGATTATTGATTTATCACCAACATCAACGATGCTCCTTCTATGAATGATCTCAATGGATGTATTAATAATCTCGTAATATACGATAATGTGATGCTAGACAAACAATCAAATCCAGCTTGGATATTTTCCAGAGGCAGACACAAAAGACCGATATTATATATGTTACTCAGCGATGTGCACAAATACGTAAAGTGATCCGAGATAACTGCAATCTTCTGGTTTTCTTTAATGGTGTTGATACCCACACAGTAAGAAACATCCAACAGACTTGGTGTTCAGGGGACATGGATATGATTAAATTCAGAAACTTGTTCTCAAAAGCGCAAGCAATTCCTCGTGGATTCATCACGATAAATTTACATGATCCTCAGTCACAATATCGAGTGGGTGTTGATAAAATGTTTGGTCGATTGACCTGCCACCTAACTGCATCGCTACCTACAGCAGCAGGGAGGGTGACTACCTCAAGTGAGTGTCCGTGTACGTAAAGGATCATGCAAACACAAACGAGAAAGGCAAAATAACCCAATTAGAGAAGTCTCAGTCGGTTAAAGGCTTCGGTTTAGCGTTATTGACCTAGTATTTCGTTTTCGTAGGAAGCTTTATTTTCGCGAATGGACTCTTCTAAAAGGTGGTCTGATTGTCCTCCTTGCTGCTGCCCAAAAAGAAAAGAAAGAAAAAAAAATTAAAAATAAAAAGAAGAACGATCAGATGAATAATGGAACCATGAAGTAGAAATGGTAAACTTAAAAGGTACAAGAACATTGCCAGGAGACCATCCTCATGGAGATTAACTAGAGTCTATTCATTACAGCTTTATCAGACTCTCAGTATGGAGAGTGGTCATATTATCTCCACCTAAATTGTCTGGGAAAATATTTATGATCTAGTCATTTGTGTCTCTGTTTTGGTAACTCAATTTCTGTTATAATACAGCTAAAACAAGACGAATGACACGTGACCTTGGTAAGGTGCATTAGTAGATTCTGAATTAGTTTGCAGATGTAACATTTCTTGGAATTCTGCATTAATTAAAGTGGCATAGTATGGTCTTTTCGTAATAGGTTTATTGCAAGAAACATAATTTTTGTATTTCCTTCATAATTTAGCAATTGTTCCTTACTATAATAAGTGATTTTGGGTACATAAAAATTGTTCATTAAAATGTGGTATTTTATTATACATGTAATCAAGCGTTATTTTTATGTGTAAGTGCTCGCTGGAGTCTGATGTCGTTATGTATTATATCATTGTTTTCAAATTATGAATTTTCTTTTTAGTGAGGGTTTCTTTAAATAACCAGGTAATAAATAGTTAGGTAATATTTATATAATGTCTAACAAACAATGATTGAGCAATTGTGAACAAGTATTAAGTGGATTACATTTGCTCTTGTAGAAAAGAAATACAAGTTTATCTTAAGAGTAAAAACATTTCAAGAACCAGAGCATTTGTTAGAAATACAAGGAACCATATGAAGCATTTTTAGCAATTGTTCATTGACCCAATTGTGTAGTAATCGACTTTTGATGGTTTTGAATCTTATATATAATATAGTCCTTATAGAGTCCTGAATCTTATATATAATCTTATATCTTGATTGAAATTTACAAAAATGGAAGTTATAATTCCATCACATCAGACTGTGATTATTTTGGAGGAAGGGGCAGGCACAGATCCACGCGATTGATGATCATGTATGATTGAATAAATGGAAAATTGAAGTCTAACATGTAAGTTCATGAAAGCTTAAAATATATGGCAATAATGTTTCAAACTATTTTATAGAAATGTGATATGAGGAAATTGAATCCATCCATTATATTAAGTTATATATTTTATCAAATAATGATGATAATAATAATACTAATAATAATGAGGACTTTGTATAGCGCCTAATCTTTAGAAGCTCTAAGCGCTTTACAATATTTGACAACACTTAAAGAAAAACAAACATATATAATGATATGATTGCAAAAATAACAAACACCACGAAAGTAGAAACAGAAAATATGCTGTAAATATTTAAGGCAAGGATACTTTATTAGGTCTTTAAGTCTGTTCTTGCAGTTGAAATAGGTGAGTTTTAAGAGCGCTCTTGAATGAGATCACTGTGTCTTTGTGTCTAAGTGCAGTGGGCAATTCGTTCCACGTTGCTGGGTCCTGGTATGCAAAAGAGCGTTGTCCATATGATTTCATCTTCATAGTGGGAATAATGAGAATACGAGTGTCAGAAGAGGAGCGTAAGCATCTTGCAGGTGTGTACACATGGGTGAGGTCAGATAGGTATGTTGGACTGGAGCCCGTCAGTGAAACGTAGCACAGAGAACAACATTTGTGTTTAATTCTGGATCGTATGGATAGCCAGTGTAGGGTACAGAGCAGGGGAGAGGCGTGCTCTGATCGTGGTACTCTAAGGATGATCCGAACAGCTGTATTTTGAACTTTTTGAAGTTTCTGAAGTAGATATTGAGACGAACTAGACAGAATTGAGTTACAATAGTCCAGTCTTGAAAGTACTAAGGAACACACAAGTGTTTTAGTAGCATCAACTGAAAGATACTTGCGAATGGAGCTGATTCTATATTGATTGATAATAATAAATAATAAATTGTCTGGATTTCTATATCTACTGGTCTTTTTTTATTAATCTTCCATGTGGTACACATCATCTTCTAGTAATAAGATATGGTATATTTACTAGGCCATAATGGCAGTCTGCAATAGTATAATTAATTCATGTCAGTGGCAAACTGATTCAATAAAAAATAATTACCAAGTCTGACAGTCCCACTGTAGTTACAGCTTTTAGAGGACAACCAGTAACATACATATAGCAATCAGTAACATACATATAGCAATGAGTAACATACATATAACAATGACTAACATGCATATAATAATAAGTAACATACATATAGCAATGAGTAACATACATATAGCAATGAGTAACATACCTACAGCAATCAATAACATACATATATATCAATCAGTAACATACATATTGGAAATTAATCTACTATAAGATACTGGCCATTTAATTTTCAGGGGAGGGAGAGCTGTGTTTTGCTTATGAATCTCTATTCCGTTATATAACAATAATTAATATTTTTCAAAATAATATCATGTATGCAATATGTTGTTATTGTGCTAAACATTAAATCATGCTATTTCTCAGCTACTGACAGACAGAAATTAAACAAAAAAGGTGTCAAGCCCCTGCTCCGGAACATTGAATTGTTTGTTGCAAATAAAGTTGTGGTATACTGTGCTACGTGTTGCCATATGTTGTTAAATTCTGCAGTATACTATGGTACAGAATTTGTTATGGTGCCCAGCTCTACAGTTTTTTAATATTCTATTGAGACAAGGATTCTTCATTTTCAGGATAGTTATACCATATCTTACAAACTGAAGCAGACTATGGCAAGATATAGTCACTATTAAATTTCTTCAGTGATAAATTTACTTCAAAGACAATCCTAACATGCCATTGGGTTGGAATTGTAATTTCCAGGTCCCCAGCAGTTCATACAGGAACCCCAAATAAAACTGAATCAGAAACTACCAGTAAGCAAACAAATGATAGACATAAGCCTTTGCCACCTGAGGATAAAGGAGTTGAAGATATACCAAAAATTCGTCCGCATCCCCCAACTCCACTGAACAGTGACATTAAAGATCGAAATCAGCGAGAGATATCTACTAATCTGATGATACACAAGGCCTAGCAAATGAGACACCTCGGCCCAACAAGCTACCGTCTCTCAAAGGTGCTTCAGAGGAACCCAGAAAGACTAGAAAGAAGAAAAAGAAGAAAGGTCAGATGAATGTTGGGAACCCAGAAGAAGAAACGGTAAAATTAAAAAGCACAAGAACATTTCCAGGACACCAATTTGATGGAGATTAACTAGTAAGGTCTAATCACTCCAGCTTTATCAGACTCTCTCTCTCTCTCTCTCTCTCTCTCTCTCTCTCTCTCTCTCTCTCTCTCTCTCTCTCTCTCTCTCTCCCCCTCTCTCTCTCTCTCTCTCTTGTTTGGTAAGGGGTGTTCTGTTATAATACAGCTGAGAGAAGAAGAGACCTATGGCCTTTATAAGGTGCATTTAATAGAACTAATTTGCAACAAAGTTTTTTGGAATTCTGCTTTAATTACAGTGGCATAATATGCTCTTTTACACATAACATGTATTGCAGGAAACTTGATTTTTGAATATCCTTTGTTATTTAACAATAGTCCATTGTGATATAAATGATTTTGGGTCTATACAATTTGTTCATTGAAACAAACCATTCATTATAATGAAGCATTATCTTAGTGTATCAAGTTCTCTCTGTGTTTTATCAAGGAATTCATAGTACCAAGTTTGTTTTGATAGCAAGGGTTTCCCATTCAATAGCTCTTTCAATATTTAGATAATGGCTATGTCGTGTCTAATTAACAATGACTGAATACTTGTGAACAACTATTAGGTGGATTACAATTGCTTTTGTGGAAAAGAAACGAAAGTTTATCTTGGGAGTAAAAGAGTTTCAAGAATCAAACCATTTGATGGAACTACCAGGAACCATTGGAAGCATTTCTGTAATTGTTTAATGTCCCTAATTTGTAGCAATTCACTTGGCAATGGTTATGATATCTAGTCCTGTAGCTTACATTTCCACATGATTGAAATTTAAAAAATGAAGAATGAAAATTCCATCACATCAGATTGTATATCACAGGGAGGGGAAGGGCACATATCCATTTTATTGATGATAATTTATGAATGAATAAATGGACAATTGAAGCTAACATTTAAGTTCATGAAATCTTAAAATATATGGCAAAACATGTTTCAAAGTAATTTATATAAATGTGATATGAGGTGTTAACTTGATTCTGTTCATTATACTAAGTTACATATTTTAGCAAATTCTTGAGTTTCTGATTTGTGTATCTACTGTTCTTAGTATCATCAATCATCCACTTGGTAACCAGCATCTTCTAGCACCAAAGTTAGATTTCAGTAGTTTGTCAAGATCGACTCTTGCTCTAGAAGGATAATCTCGTAAACTCCTCCATGCTATAATTAAGTCAAATATATGTTTAATTAGACTTTAACTATATATATAATGATACAAGCAAATAACAAATACAGGTGGTCAATGATCGGATTTTCATCTCTTTGTAACAAACCATGCGTAAATGAATTATGTGGCTGTCACATGCAAAGTTTTCGACGCGGAGGTGTGGGATGAAAACCGCGTTTACGATGTGGTGTTGGTGTATGAGGAGAAACCCAGCTATGTCTGTCGTGTGGTGGTAAAAAATACAGAGAGTTAAAATGATATTGTGATAAAAAATATAATACCCTGACACCGTCAGGTGAATCCCTCATAAAAAGCGCTGAAGATTATCTCGCCAGATTTTGAAAACAATCATCTAGTCAAATAATATTATTATATAAATGGAGCAAAATGAATTTGTGAAACATCCAATAATTAAAAATTACGAAGCGATTCGAGATGGTGTACTCAGGAACTGTCGAAAACACCAGCTGGTTTTGTTACTAATGCTGGGTATCTCATGTTTGGTTTAAAAGAAAAATAATACTCCCATAGGTTCGTGTTCGGGTGTTTTCATGGGGTCATCGAAGACGGACATGTGATCGATGATATTAATTCAGACCCGAAAGATAATTCTTTAAATAACCCTAGAGTTGTTGCACAAAGTCAGAATTGCAGATTAGGAAATACTGGCATTAGTTGCTAGACTCCTAGGTCGGTTATGTCCACAAATACAGAGACAGATAAAGAAATAATTTTCCCATCGATGAATGCTGCTGCCAAATATTTTGACATTTGCATTCCTTCAGTACGTTTTGTTGCCAACAATTTAAAAAGATTGTCATTTTCGAAGAAATTCGAACAAAAGATCAAATTTCGCTAGACACAATGACGGAGATAACCCCGTCAAGCAAACACTTTCTCCGCTAGAGTTATCCTGACTAATAATAATTTTTTTTCAGCAGTCATCTACAGAGTATGTCATCTCCTATACAACCTGTAGATCGTTCTACGTTATTGGCAAATCGCTACATATTATATGATATGGTACGATTTGCCAAACAACGATAGCAGTCTAATATTCGTTAATTATTCGTTCTATGAGTGAATGAATGTACATCACACAGATCGCTTCACATAAACCAGGCGATCCACAGTTGTTACATTTACACGGGGTTTGAGAATGCAATGTTTTAGCCAGGGGGCAGAAATGTATAAAATTATGAGACGCCTTGACTCAGTCAAGGGTGATAAATATATACTGGTCGCACGTAGGTTGCCTGCATCGAATAATAATAATTTTCAAGACCTCAGAATCAGTAATAGACGGTTCTATCTCATGTTTTATGTTTTACTGGATCGCGCCATATCATATAATAATAATGATAATATGACGCAATCCAGTAAATAATGATAGCGACCTCAGAATTAGTAATAGACCGTTCTACCATAGCCGTGGGCGATAGTCATTATCAATCGCGCTATATTCCTGCAGACCGCAGACTGCAGAAAGCGGAAGCTAAAGTAATTTAAGCGGTTGTATCGATCCACGCGTTACTAACACAATTCTCGTAGCTTGAGAATATATATATTTTAACCGAAGTAGAAATGTGTAAGATTGTAGAATTATCGATTTATTTTATATATTTTTTTTTCAGAATCAGAAAATATTTTGGTAGTACGTACTAATCACAGAATCAGACAGTATATACTTATCGCCGTTGACTGAGTCAAGGCGAATTTCCTGCTAGGTAACTATATAATGATTTCTGAAACGTGTATTTGTAACTGAAGTTCGTGGTCCAGTGGTAACGTGGCTGACTCTCATACTCGAGGTCTTGAGTTTGAAACCCATGACTGACACATTGTCGGTGGAGTGCGTTATTACCGAATTTTCCTAATAGTGGGGCTCCGCCAGCCCTCGATCTTCAACAGATAAATACACTCTCCCTCCATGTCACCACCTGGTGGGTGTACTTTTGCACTCCCCGTCTTTGATTATAGGAGAGAGTGTGCACGATCTGTTGAACGGAGAGTAGACGACCCCGTTTATGTGTTGTGCTGTCCCTAGAGATAAGTTTGTGTTGCAGTGTCCCAAGAGATAAGTCAGAATTAAGTTTATATATGTATCCTCTGAGCTTGCTAGGATGTCGTTTTGCAACTTAGGAGTTCACATGGGATTATTTCGGGTGCCGCTGAGCTTGCTAGGATGTCGTTTGGCAACCTAGGATTTCATATGGGGTTGTGATGTTTATATACGTATCCTCTGAGCTTGCTAGGATGTCGTTTGTTAACCTAGGTGTTAACATGTGGATTGTGCTGTATAATTTCGAATACCCCTGAGCTTGCTAGGATTTCGTTTGGGAACTTAGGAATTCACATGGGATTATTTCGAATGTCACTGAGCTTGCTATAATGTCGTTTGGCAACCTAGAGTTCATATGGGGTTGTCATGTGATTATATGTTTTGTATATATTTTTTTTCAGATTTCAGAAATATCTTTATTCTGATTTCAGAAATACTTTTTATTTAAACAAATATTTATTATATAATTGATCACGAAAATGTAATGCTATTATTGTTGCTATTAAGCAATTACAACATGACGGTATAAAAGTATCTGACGAACTTGATCCTGAAAAAAATTATGCACGATTTTGAATCATTACAATTTCGAAAATCCGAAAATAAATGTACACTACCCTTCGATTATAGATTCATAAAGTTGATTCAACAGTCGCTGGCAGAATTTACAGATGCGTAGGTGAAATTATTTGTTCCACTTTCATGCTCAATCGAAAAAAAAAATAGATCAGAATTATCTCACGAATACGAAACAAAAAAGATTGTAACGCACGTATTAAACAGCTGAGAGAGATTATGTCGGAAGAGTTACTGGCGAAAGATAGCGATGAGTGTTACTCTACCCACAATACGAATGAAAGTAAAAGTGACTGTAATGACGTTGTCATCAGTGACAACGAAACCAAAGGTGTCACCGTGACTGTGGCACCAGCTAGACAAGAGCGATAATTGATTTCTGACTACAGTAAAAAAAAATATTTTATTCTGAATAAATATTTATCCAGAATTATTCTGATAATCCATTAATTTTTTTTTTTGCTTGGTGTTATACGAACGTGAGATCTACGATGACGCCGACGACGAAGTCATTGTGAACGTGAGCTCTATGATCACGTTCTACGAACATGAGATCTAAGATCTTACATACAGATTTATAAGTGGCGCCTCTGATCTCAAATTCAACAAGTGTCCCATCTGGTCAGTAAGTTTAAAATGTATCCTTGCTAAGCGCGTATTATGACATTTTAAATAAACAACGTTGATTGGTTCTGATACAATCAAATACCCTGGTGGTACTTGAGGCGTAAATGAATATAGAATATATCCTTGTTGGGCTTGTTTGGATATTAGGAGATCAACTTGATAACTGCCATCAATGACGTCAAAAACAAGATTGACCGCGATCGTTGATGTTATATTAACGATTCCTGGTGAAATATGACGACCTCCACAGTATAGATCATTAATGTATTTGAGAATATTTGGCGGCGGACCTATCTGTCTCCATGATTTGATGATCTTTGGAAACTTTTGCCTGATAAGATCATTCATTGACTGTTTTAAATCATCGATTTTATGTAAACATTTTCAGATTGTCCAATCTCATATCTCATACTTACTGGATCTGTAAAAGATTTAAATATATTTTTGACTACAACATGGTTAGTATATTCGAAATAAATTAATATTTGATTCATATGATTGATTGATTCTATTACATCATCGCTGTAAAATTTTATCAAATCAGTGATCAAATTTTAAACGTCAGTAAATGTCCGGTTAAATTCTTCTATAATTGCTGCCACTGTAGTTCCGAAAATGCGTAAATCCAAACTTGCCGTGGCTTCTCTTCCTGGATTTCTCAAAGCAGGAATTTTTTCTCGTCCATCAGTAAGAAATCTACCAATGAACCACGGATGATTGTTTCGATAACTTGGAGTTTTAATGAAACTTTGATCTGTTGTCAGAAATTCAACGCGGCGTGGTTCTGGTGGTCCGAAAGAAACCGGTGCGATTTCTGGCCAACCTAATACAGTTCTAATCGAACTTTGATAGTTGTCCACGCCGTAATCTGGAGAATTTATTTCCATGGCTGATGATAGCGTTGGTTCATGAACAGTAATAGCTAATTTTGATTCTTTTCATGTAATGGATTTAATCCGGTGTTGAAATTCTTCATTGATCTGTTATGTCTGATATCTGCCCGTTGGAATACTGACTACCTGCCAATCAGAAGTTCCATCATCTTTATTCTTATTTGCAAATACTAATGAATTATTTGGCTGTAGTCCGGCGAATGATTTTTATATAGTATTAGGCCAACTGTGATAAACCCGTAATTGCTCTTGCGCTATCTCTGATGCAGTTGGAAAATTAATACTGAATTCAGGATTAGTTGAACTCGCTGATATCATTGTAGTTCTTACCGGAGCAATATTAGTGACGATTTGTTGTAGTAATTCCTGTGACGTTGTCATTATTATATTATTATTATTATCCTAAATTTCTGATTTCCTAATTTCCTAATTTACAATTAGGATTAGGAGATTAGGATTAAGGAATTTGATTCTGTTCAGTTATTTTTTCATCAAATACTTCATTGTAGATTTTTACCATCGCGCTGAATTCTTCATCGGATATTCTGCCATCGTTGAGATACAACGAAGTCAACCATGATAGTTTGGAAATTGCTGTCGTTGCTGTATGTAATTTTACTATATATTCGTGTAATTTTGTGTTCGCGCATGTATCTATATTTTGTGTGATAATATTAAAAATACCCGCGATAATTGTTGTGGATGAAACGACAATTGTTATAACTGCAGAAGCGGTCATTGTTATCATTGATAATATCACACCAGTTCCAGCGATGAACGCAGATACTGAATAGACAATTATGTCAGTGACAACCATACGTCTGCGATACTTTTTTTAATAATTTTATTGTATAATCGTCAAGGATATTTTTCACTTTATTTTGCCACACACATACTTGACTGTATCTGTATTTTTGAAAGTCGATCATTATATTGCTATCAAGTAATTAATTGAGGTGTTTCGGCGACAAATTCCAGACACCACCAGTAAGACGCCGAGGTTATTTTTTTACCAGATGGTTCCAGCATAAATGTTCTTCGGTATCTTTATTTAACACAATAGAGACGGTTCCAGAAAAATTATCGGTTCGAATGACGCCATGGAAATGTAGTAAATATCCTAACTTTTGCAGAACTGAATAGTCAATACACCAGTGATTTCCGCGGTATGTTTGATAGTGTTATTTTGAGGTGTCCATGTTGAGGAGTCTGATGATACTGTATACACGATACTGTTAATCTGTTTATGCGGGATTTTAACGAAATTAGTTTTACTGACGATATTAGGAATTCCACTGATAATATCGTTGAGTTTCGCGTTTACGTCGGCTAGTTTTATTTCAACTGTTGGTGGACTTTCAAAGAAATCATTAATGGTTCTGTTTATGTTTCTGCGAAAATTCAGAAACAATTGTACTTGATTAGAAAATTCAGTTTTGAGTGCGGTCATTCCATCGTTGATTGTCGTCAACGAAGCTGTTGTCATTATTATTATTACTGTTATTAGTTTAAATCCTGTTCAGAATTTTTTCATCAAATACTTCATTGTGGATTTTTACTATTGCGCTGAATTCTTCATCAGATATTCTGCCATCGTTGAACAACGAAGAAATCAACGATGATAGTTTGGAATATGCTGTCGTTGCTGTATGTAATTTTACCACATACTGGTGTAATTTTGTGTTCGCGCATGCACCTATCTTCTTTGCAACAATACTAAAAATATCCGCGATAGTTGTTGTGGATGAAACGACGATTGTTACAACTACAGGCGAGGTCATTGTTATCGTTGATAAAATCACACCAGTTCCAGTGATGAACGCAGATACTGAATACACAACTATGTCAACGACAACCACTCGGTTAATTTTCTATCAGATGGTTCAGCATAAATGTTTCTTCGGTATCTTTATTTAACACAATAAAGACGGTTCCAGAAAAATTATCGGTTGAATGACGCCATGAAATTGTAGTAAATGCCCTAAATTTTGCAGAGCTGAACACGGACATCCTGTACACACCAGTGATTTCCGCGGTATGTTTGATAGTGTTATTTTGAGGTGTCCATGTTGATGAGCCTGATGATACTGTGTATGCGACATTGTTAATCTGTTTATGCGGAATTTTGACTAACTCAGCTCTACTGACGATATCAGGAATTCCATTGATAATATCGTTGAGTCTCGCGTTTACGTCTGCGAGTTCAATGTGAACGACTGTTGGACGTCCAAAAAATTCATTAATGGTTCTGTTTACGTTTCTACGAAAATTAAGAAACAGTTGTACATGATTGGAAAAATCAGTTTTGAGTGTGGTCATTCCATCATTGATTGTCGTCAACGAAGTTGTCATCGGAATTTCCTTATCATCGACGTATTTCTTCGTTGCAGGTTCGAGATTATCTGCTTGTTCTCCCACATTAAAAATTTCATTGTTGTTCATGTTGAGAAATCCAATCATTATATCGCCGGCCTTTAACACTCGTTCGGATATACTCGACGCAGTAACAGCACCAGGAAGAAATTTACCGACGCAATATGACCTTCTCGCGATAATCGATTACGAATAATAATATCGTTGATTGAAATATTACTCGTCATTAATTTTCCTTCACGGTTTTGAAATACAACAAGTTCCTTTGGATCAGCGCTGATAAGATTGAGCAGGTCAGATTATTCATCATTGATCTGTTTTGTTACTCGCTTGAGTAAATCTTCACCTCGTACTTTTTGAGGTTTAGTTTTATTTGATCTTCCTTAAATGTCTACCATTATACGATTTGCGATTATTTAAAACAGAACTCGCGCGTGTACTAGTGGACGCATGTACAGCCTTAAGAGGTGTTTTTCTTTATCTTGATACAGCATCAAGTACTGCTAGTGCTTCGCGGCCACATATTGGAGGATCCGTTAATGTTTGTGTTGGTAACGTTGAATACCAGATTGGAGCGATTTTATCACTGCTGACATACTTTAAAAATTCTTTTGCTGGTGCAAGTCCGTACGAATCGAAATAAACAATACCACGTGGATCGATCGCATACACAACCCAATGAGTACCTTGGTTTCTGTGGTAATTGATCACGCAAAACAACACCTCTGAATTTGTTTTACATTTAATTGCTCAGCAGCATAGAGTAAATCAAAATTGAACATAGAGAGGATCAACGAGTCCCTGGAATTCTTACTTCTTTCCCGTACCGAGTTCCTGGAAGTCTCAGACCCTTTCCGTTTTTTTTTTTTTAATTCCTTTTCCTGTTGCTTTCTTTAATGCCATTCCAGTAGCTGTTCCAACTGAACCTAACGCAGCTGCCTTTGCAACAGCTGGGGCTGCAGCGGCTATTACTCCTGGAATAGCTGCAAGAAGTGGAAATATACCACCCGTCTTAGCGACGTCTTTAATGGCACCTGCAGAAGATTAAGTCGTATACCTTTCTTTGATTGTTTTTCCTCCGCGAAATGTTTATACTGACGTTCTGTCAGCGATAGTTTATTCGGACCACCTGTGATTTGTTCTCGCGCTAGTGATATTTTTACTCCACAATTTTTCTTTGATGTTGATTGTAGTTTTTTAATCTGACCAGGAGTCAGACTGACACTAACATGATAATATGACATTTATAATTTTACTCATGATTTAATTACATGTTTTCTACTGGCGCATCAATGACTCTCATTCGTCCACTAACACCTTCAAGTAGCATTGTCTTATAGCTGAGTATAACAGCAATTGCTCTATAATTAGCAATATCTCCTCTTGTCGCACGAGCTAGAAAGTGTATATCATCAACAGACTGAATAAAAATAAATCCAAGTGTTCCAGTGAAAAATAACAGATGGGATGCAGCGTTGTAACATCCCGCTCAGATATTTGTAAACCAGCATTAACATTTTGATCGCGTCCCATAAATGACATTAAACGCTGATATGCAAGTACTACACTGTTTTGTTCAAAATTTAATAAAATATCCTCGGCTGGTTCTTGATGTCAATTTATTATCACACAAACTTCAGTGACGCCGAGTTTGTCAAATATCATCATACTTTGTATTTGTGGGTTTACTCGCGTAACATCTTGAAAAGCAATAAATATATGTTGTTGGGCAGATACACCTTGTTGTGATGCTATCTGCCATGTGAGTAAACCATTAATGTTACTTTGGATAGAATCTGTAGTTGTTGTTAACCATAACAATGTTGATTTACCGCCGCTGTCCATAAAAGAAAGTAACCTTTGTTCTTCGGTTAGTGATGGAGTCATTGTTGGCATCCACAAGGAAAGTTTTGTCAGTATTACTTTTCCATGAAGTACCGCGGTTGCAGCTGCATTAACTCCTTTAGCGTGTCACATTGCATCATCCTCGGTATTTTTTCGTACGAGTACTATTGTGTGCTTGGCTCTAAAAATGACCTTTCAAACATTTCTGCAGAATCCAAATATATGTGACAACGGAATCGCACATGAAAATCTTTCATCGTCGCCCAGAATTGCTCGACGTGATGCAAATCCCAAGTTGAAATTTTCATTCATTGATACAACTGTGTCCCTGGCTGCATTTAATGTTACATTTCTGTGTTTCGGATGATCAGTTGCGTCTTTGGCAAACATCATTGATGGACCAGCTGATCTTGAGTAATAATCGCTGTATCTTGCAAGACCAAGTATCGTTGTGGCAAGGTTGATGTCATTATGACAAACCTCAATCTCTCGTCCATCGATGTTATATGCGGCACTTTTAAATAACGCCATAATACCATTGCTAACAAAAACAAATTGGTCACCAATTCCATAATCTGTATTATCTAATTTAAAAAGTCTGCCATCTGCTTCGATACATGCCTCAGCAGGTAAGAAATATCTGCTTGTATCCTGAACTTGTAATTCGATTCTTCCACGTTCGTCAGGTACACGTGCGTCATAAGAATAATACTGATAATCACGTTCCGATTCATCTTTGAGAACTAGTGCGTCCATGTCGAATGCGGGATAAGATTTGCATTTGAACATCTTTATTATATTTTGTTACATATAGGCTCGTTTAGAAGTAACAAAAGAAAAGAGTGAAGACAGCGTGCTTTGTAAGTTTTAGCAAAAATAATTTATCTCCCTAGAAAACACGGTGAAAAGAGATACATATGAAATACGACTTACGGTTTGCGAACAAAATCCAAACATTTATCCTAGAATTGTGAAAATATATGAGTCCTATCAATACATGGTTCTAACTGAATCAAGATTGAATTTCAACGAGGTTCCAAGATGGAGGAGGATGACGTCAGATGAAGTCTTTACAGAAATGTCCAGAATTTCACGTTGAAACACAATTGGTACTGTTCCAATTTGGAATGAATTTCCGCTGAATGTCTTTCTCCTAAGCCACTTGTGTAGTTCTCCAGGGAATAAATTATTATTTTCTAAAGAGTAGAAGAACTTCTATAGCTGTCATCTATAACAAAACAAATCTCTACAGACGTAAAGATGAACAACTCTTTCCAGCAAAATAAAAATATACCTTCTTCTTCAAGGTATTGAAAACGACTCTCCCCATTTCACAGGGACCCGAGTATTTAAACCGAACTAAGACGTCATTTCAAGCGCGCACGAAGAACGTGTGGTTATTTCATCATCTAGCATCGCAGTAAAACAATGCAATTACACGTATGCTAGAAAATGAACTTGGCAACAACCAAGCATTTACTCGTGATGTTTACCAACTCGACAAGCTAAAAATAACGCTTACGAAACCGAGAGTTGTATTTACGTTCTAAATAAACACGACGTTTCTTTCAAAAATATCAGATCCCGTGAAAATAATCATCACAATAAAATATAATGATGCAAACATGAAATAAAAAGAATTCCAATTTTTGCACACAAGTATTTAATATACATGGTCCTAACACTTTCCCCCATAAAACAGAAAAAAATTATGTAATAAAGCTTTCGTTTTTACCAGATGTAAACTATCAATCCGACGAAAATTAAATTTATTACAAATATAACAAACTAATTACAACAATTTATGGTGGAACCATGTATTATAGGTGGGGATTTTAATTGGGCAATAAATGAAGAGGACAAAAGTGAAATCTTTCAGACTCGGATAAGGCTCTAAAGAAGTGGGTAAATTTTTTTTTATAAAAACAAATAATCTAATAGACACTTTCAGATGGAAAAATACAAACATCAGAAAATATACATATACATATGAACAGAAAAAAGGGAGCAGATTAGACACTTTCTATATATCAGAAAACCAAATTGCAACAATTAAGAAATGTAACATCCATGAAGAGAAAATAGCAGATCATAACTTGGTTGATTTAGAGATAGAGATTGTAAATAAATCCAACTGGGGGTATGGAATATGGAAACTAAACAATTCACATTTGGAAAATAAAAACTATATAGAAACTATTAAAATATTTATAAATAGATTTAAACTAATTGCTGTAGGAGACATTATGACAGATTGGGAAAATTTTAAAAAAGAAATAAAGGACTTGACTAAATTTTATAGTAGGATAGAAAGGAAAAGGGAAATATGGATTCAAAAATCATTTTCAGAAATACAGCAGAAAGAGAATCCACACGCAGTACAAGATAAATTAATAATCCAACAATGGGAAGAATTGGAAAAGAGGAAACTAAGAGGTGTTAAAATAAGGGCGGGGAAATTTAGTAATTTGTATAATAAAGGGAGGGGATTGTACAGAAGATTAGAACTGAAAAGGGGGAAACAGAAAAAGATAGATGAAATGAAATTGGGGGGAGAAATTGTAAAGGATAAACAAAAAATTCTAAAAGGTATTAAGGCATATTGTTAAAATATTTTCAAATCACAACAAATAGAAGTAGAAAATATAAAGAAATACATACATGAAACTAAATATAACCAACTAGGAATAGAGGATAAAGAAAATTGTGAAAAATACATCACAGTAGATGAAATTAAAAATGCCATCATTAGTTTGAAAAAGGGAAAGTCACCAGGATCGGATGGGTTAACAAACGATTTTTACATAACTTTTAAAGATGATTTAGTTGACATTTTAGAATTGTTATATAATAACATCTTACTTAACGGAGAAATGTCAAAAACTCTAAGGGAAGGGATAATTACATTAATATACAAAGGGAAAAGGGAGAGAAATGATTTAAAAAACTGGAGGCCTATAACTCTTTTAAATGTAGATTATAAAAATTTTAGCAAAATTATAACTAATAGAATTAGAAAGTGTCTAAATAATATAATAGATTTGAATCAGAGCTGTGGGGGAGTGTGAAGAAAAATTGTGAACAATACGTTATCCATTTCAGCAATTATAGACCTCATTCAAAGTAAAAATGAGAAAGCTATAATGTTTTTATTCGATCAAGAAAAGGCGTTCGATAGAATCGAGCACGAATTTATTTTTCATACGCTAGAAAAGTGTGGTTTTGGTATAAATTTAATAAATTGGATTAGAGCAATGTATAGAAATATTACTTCAAAAATAATAATAAATGGAGCCCTGACGGGCGAATTTCCGCTTCAGCGTTCAGTTAGACAGGGCTGCCCTTTATCTATGATATTTTATGCCATCGCCATAGAGTCCTTGAACATAAATATAAATAATAACACTAATATTCAAGAATTAACAGTACCTAATATGAAAGATGAATTTAAAACTATATTACATGCAGATGACTGCACTAACTTTACTAGAGACGAATATTCATTCAAACATCTACAAGAAGAATTCAAAAAATTTGGAAAAGTCTCTGGTTCTGCGATACATCATAGCAAAACAGAAATTTTACTAATAGGAAACTGGCGAGGAAATCACCCAGGTCTCCCGCCAAACTTGATAAAAACTCATGTAAAAGCATTAGGAATTATCTTTGGGCTGAACTCAACTCAGAAGAACTATAGTGAGTTAATATCAAACTTAGAAGCAAAAAAATGGAAGCTTGGTCGCATGTCAGGATAAACTTAATAGACCGCATACAAGTCGCCAAGACATTCCTGTATAGCCAATTAAATTATATTATGAACACAACTCACTTAACAGAAGCCATGATCGGCAATATAGAAAGGAAAATAACGAGCTTTATTTGGGAAAATAAAATTCATTACCTAGGAAAAAAATACATTTGCAGACCCAAAGTTAGGGGGGATTAGACCTCCCTAACCTAAGTTTGAAGCAGAAAGCGATGATTTTAAATAGATTCAAAACACTAAATGAAAAACCAACATATACATGGGAAGCCATAAATATATATCTAAATGGATACCAATGTAAATCTAATAAGAATATATATATAACTCACTTAGCAAACTGTTAGAACCGCCAGGATATTTTAGGAGAATAAAAGAATTAATATATATAAAAAGAAATAATGATAAACTTTGGAAAAAAGAGAATGATATATACACAACACTAATGGAACCTTTGATAAAGGAGAAACATGTAATAGAATTGAAAAACCCGAACTTTAATTGGGATATAATATGGAAAAATTAGGCAGGCATTAAAACGCCTGCTATTCAAAGCAGAATGTATTTCTATCTTCATGACAGATGGCTAACAGGGGAAGTAGCCTTTGATAGACACCTAACCAATAATATACCTAAATGCAGATTGTGTGGTCGTTATATTGACTCAAAAAAACATTTAATTGTAGAATGTCAGAAAAATAAACCTGAAAGGGAAAATATTAGAACCAGAATACATCAGAAATATGGAATAAATGAAAATTCTCAGTTTTTATACACAAATGGGATCAATGATAAAGGACTATATAATGATATTATAATTTTTATAAATACAATTATGAAAACTATACGGGAATACAACTAGGAAATTTCAATCAAATATATACCTGTGGGATCTATTCAACATACAACAATTACGCATAAAAAAGGGGAAGGGAAGGACGAGGGTACGTGGCCAAAACTACGTGACAAACGTGAGGTAGGACGGCCCGTACCGACTCCTAAAACCCGACCCCTAAGCACACACACATGCATAGCAGACACCTCTGTCCTATAATCTATCATCTCTAGACAGACACTAAAAACAAAAGGAGTTCCAAAGCTAGGGAGGCCGGTATCGATCTAGATGACAACCGGTCTCCTGAAGCAAAAGGAGCTCATCAAGTTAAAAAAAAAACTACGAGGATTTGATCTTTAAAGCCAGCCCTTACAATAACATAAATGCAGACACAACAGATAACACACACATATAGCAAACACAGGGCAATATGGATCCCTGGCAAGGATCACTAAAAGTAAATGAGCGGTGACTTCCAGTCCGGGAAGGAAGCTCTTATACTACACTAGATTAGGATTGGTGTTTTAACCCTACTGCAAAATAGTTTGAAAAATAAATTGTTTAAAATGATACAAATAGCACATACAATCTAAGGAAAACAAAAACACATATAAAACCCTTTATGTTTCGGACTAGGGGGTCCCTCAGATGATGATGTTTCTGAGACGGACCACACCAATAAATGTAAACTATTCAGGAGGTAAAAAAAATACATAAGAAAAACACTCATGAATTATACAAAAGTGTATCTGAAAATAATATTTATATACACGGGAAAGTGGATCTGCAATTAAATTGTCTTTTCCTTTGATGTGCCTGATGTCAAGATTGTATTCATGCAAAAATAAACTCCACCACAATAGTCTTTGATTTTTATTTTTCATCTTGTTGATGAAAGTAATGGGTTGTGATCACTACACACAACAACCAGAGAAGGAACTGAGCTGATGTAAACTTCTAAATGCTGTAATGCCGGTATTAGAGACAAACATTCCTTCTTGATTGTTGAGTAATTTCTTTGGTGCTTATTTAATCTCTTAGACAAATAGCACACTGGATGTTCTACACAATTTCTATTATCTTGAATCAAAACTGCTCCAACCCCAACGTCACTTGCAACCACAGATAGTTTAAACGGTTAACTGAAATCTGGAGATGTTAGAACTGGTGCACTTTTAAGTATGGCCTTTAACGTATCAAAATCCTCTTGACATTTTTCAGTCCAAAGAAACTTGTTTTTCTTTCTCAAAAAGTTTGTCAGAGGTTCAACAATATTAGAAAAATTAGAACAAAATTTGTGCGTATCCAGCCATACCAAAAAATCGCATCAGCTGCATTTTACTGACAGGCACCTGAAATTCTGAGATAGCCTTGACTTTAGCATCTATAGGTTTAACTTGACCATGTCCAACAATATGTCTTAGAAAAGTAACGCAAGCGCGGCAAAACTCACTTTTAGATAAATTGATAGTCAAATTTTCATCAGTGAGTCTGTCAAAGAATTTCCGTATCGGGGCTAGATGTACTTTTCAGTTATCGTTGTAGATGATGACATCATCAATATCAGCATCACAAGTGTCTAGACCTTTGGTAATCATATTCATAAGGCGTTGAAAAGTACTTGGAGAACCCTTCATCCCAAACGGCATTGCTTTCTATTGATAGAGTCCATCTGGAGTCACAAATGCCGAAATTTCGTTTGCCCTTTCCGTTAGTGGAATTTCCTCAATTCCTTTCAGAAGGTCGAATTTGGTGACGTATTTGGCATTTCCAAATTTGTCAATACAGTCATCGATTCTTGATTATGGAAATGAATCTGTTTTTGTCATAATGTTCACCTTCCTATAATCAGTGCACATACGGAAAGTTTTATCCGGTTTCGGAACAAGTACACATGGTGAACTCCAATCACTCTTACTAGGCTCTATAAACTCATTCTCTAGCAAATGCTGAGTTTCCTTTTTCAAGTATTCCTGTTTGAGAGGGTTCACACTGTATGGGTATTGTTTCATAGGTTTTGAATCTACAATTTCAACGTCATGAAAAAATTTGTTTATCCTCGTGGGATACAAGTGCTCATATTCAGATAATAACTTTTCAAGTTCATTCTTTTCTTGTTGTTGCAAATGCAAAAGTTTCTGGTCCAGATTTTCCATAATTTCCGAATTCCAAAGATTTGTTGCTCTAAAGTCAGTAGAATCCGACTGAACTCCTTCACCTAAATCCTCAGATGGTGGGACAGGTACAATTAAATTAATTGCATGATTTTCCTGGCTATCTCTTTCAATGTGGTAGTACTCCATTAATTTATTTAGATCAGAGTACTAATATTATAATCTAACTCATTCATTTTCTTCTTAACTTTGTAAAGGCCGATCAATCTAATTTGAAGAAAATTTTGAAGAATGAGCAAGAGAGAATGGACTCTATTACAAAACTCAAAAGTTCTCCCCATTCAAGTTTTGTGAAGCCACAATTTCACTTTTGTCTTGAATTGTTGGATGCCAGATTCAAGCATGAGTAGCTAAAAAATTCCAGGCTTCATATTTGACCTTTGACCAGATTGAACAGATTTGGGAAGGCCAAATTGAGTGAAAGACTTTATCAAAGCTTTTAGTATAGTTTTGGTTTTAATATTTCTCAAATGAATTGCCTCTGGGAATCTTGTTGACGCACACATAATGGTCAACAAATATTGGTTGCCTGACTTGGTCTTAGGTAAGGGACCAACGCAATCTACCATTATGCTACTAAATGGTTCGTCAAATGCAGGAATAGGCTGCAGATGAGCCTTAGGTATCTTTTGATTGGGTTTTCCTACCATTTGACAAGTATGACAAGTATGACAAGATCTACAGAATTTGCACACATCACTTTTGATTTTTGGCCAATAAAAGTGAGTCAAGATCTTGTGATAAGTTTAATTTATCCCTAAATGACCAGCCAGACTAAATATTTCCTGTCTGTGAGATTTTGGAACCACAATCTGATTGCTCACTGACCATTCGTCACTAACAGGTACCACGGGAGGTCTCCATTTTCTTATAAGAATTCCGTTTTTAAGGATGTAACAGACAGGTTCTTCAGTGGCTTCAGTTTCACTAATGGCCCTCTGAAACAAACAGGAGATCTCAGGATCTTTTTCCTGTTCGACGACAAGTGATTGTCGTTTGTCACCATGATTAGAAAAAGAGAATGAGTAGTAAAAGAGGATCACTGTGATCAATACATTTTGATTGATCCAAATTAGAAGTGAAAGTGACCTCATCAAAAGCCTAACCAATGCATGTGTCAGCTAAAGGAATACATTCCTTATCAAAATCATTCTCAAGAGCTTTCTTTGCCATAGCCATAGCTCTGGTAACTGCACAACCTCTGTATAAATCAGGGATTTCTTTCTCAATAGGATCAACTTTCTGACCCAAAGAAGGCTTGCCAGTTACAAGTGGACTAACCACAACCTTGTATCCAGCTATGTCGTTGCCTAGTAAGACATGAATGCCCTCAACGGGTACAGAAAACACTATTCCGACTGTCACAGGTCCTGAAACTAAGTCTGATGACAAATTAACAGCATGGAGAGGAACATTAACAAAGCCGCACTCTACTCCCTGAATGAGAACACTCTCATTAGAACAGGACGTCTTAGAAAAAGGCAAAGTACCTGATAATAAAAGACTCTGAGAAGCTCCTGTATCCCTTGCAATATTAATAGGGATAGGATTGTCCAAATCACTCAAGAGTGATATAGAACCCTTCGACATGAATGGTTCATAATTCCCCATAATAAAATCAGACTTGGGTTTATTAGACCCAACAAATGTACTACTTTCAATACATGACCGTGACCTTGACCTCTTAGAAATAAGAGCATCTGGGATAGGTCTATCTTGATTCTGATGCCTATATGTCAATTTGAAGCAATCATAAATGACGTCTCCTTTCTTCTTGCAATAGGTACACGTAGGAATATACAAGGATTTTTAATCAAGTCTATCAGAAGCTTGATTTTTAGAAGTTGTGCCAGACTGAGTGTTAGAATGAGTCGTATTTGGCTGAAATACTCTTCTACCAGTAGAGTGCTGAGAGAAAGACTTGCTTACAGCAGGAAGTATATGAGTTAAGGAATACTCATCAGCGGCAAGATCAGCATTTTCCAAGGTTTCGATTTAATGCTCGTAAAGATACATCCTAATGTCACTAAGGACACAGTTCCTAAAGTCTTCAACTAACATGAGTTGTCTGAGACTTTCGTAATCTTTATTGACCATATTAGGAGAGCGCCACCTATCAAACTGTTTGGCTTTTTCCCATTCAAATTCGACATAGGTCTGGTCAGTTGATTTACTATAATTCCTGAATTTTGGCCGATAAGCCTCAGGGACTAACGCATAACCCTTCAGGATGCATTCCTTAACCAAATCATGGTCAGAACTTTGCCCTACTGACTGGGATGTATATATATCTCGGGCCATGCCATAAAGTACACTTTGCAATAATTGAGTCCAATGCTTTCTTGGCCATTCCAAGTTTTCATCAACTTTTTCAAAATGAATAAAATATTTGTCTACTTCCTTTTCGCTAAAAGGGTGAACTAACCGAATATTTCTTATAATGTCAAAATCTGAATTTGTATGAGAAGTGGAATCGTGCTTTTCACTTGCCAGGTCTAATTCTTTCATTTTAATTTGTGTTTTTATCTGGACGTGCATTTGTTCCTTTTAAATCTCCATTTGCATTTGTTTATTTTTTTTTTCTCTTTCCTGTCTCTCTCGCCTCTTTCTCAAATTGTAATTTCATCTGTTTATCATTCTCTCTTTCCTGTCTCTCTCGGCTCTTTTTGAAATAGCAACTGTAATTGTTTCTCTTCTGATTGCACCTGCAATTATTTCTCTTCTTCTCTTTCCTCTTTCTGAAGCTCGAGCTTCCTTAACTCTAATTCCATCTTGAACTTCATTTTTAATTCCATTACCTTAATGTCAGAGTCTGACACAGACTTATGGACTGATGCCAAAACACTTTTATCAAAAATATTCTTCCCTACCAAATTTGGAATCAAAATATATTTAAATTCTTGTTTTGTCAAGGGATGTTTTGTTTCGGAAAGTTCGTACTTTCTGGTTAGTTCAAGCAAATCATCCTTATTCAGACTATCCAACTGCTCCTGAGTTGGATTAAAAGAAAATCTCCACTTTTGATGACATTTTGAATGAAAGCCTGCTGTTTTCACTAAGGATTTCAAGGACAATATGAAATAGAACTTGGGATTTAAAACTGTGGGAATTTTAATTTCAATTTTTAGCCAAGGACAAGCACCCCAATTTTCTCTTGTTACGTATAGGCTCATTTAAAGGTAACAAAAGAAAAGAGAGAAGACAATAAGCTTTGTAAGTTATAACAAAATATTTTATTTCCCTAGGAAACACTATGAAAAGGTAAAAATATGAAATAGGACTTACGGTTTGCGAACAAAATCCAAACATTTATCCTAGAATTGTGAAAATATATGAGTCCTATCAATAAATAGTTCTAACTAAATCAAGATTGAATTTCAACGAGGTTCCAAGATGGAGGAGGATGACGTCAGATGAAGTCTTTACACAAATGCCCAGAATTTCACGTTGAACCACATTTTGTACTGTTCCAATTTTGAATGAATTTCCGCTGAATGTCTTTGTCCTAAGCCACTTGTGTAGTTCTCCAGGGAATACATTATTATTTTCTAAAGAGTAGAAGAACTTCTATAGCTGTCATCTATAACAAAACACATCTCGAGCTCTGCAGATGTTAAAATGAGCAACTCTTTCCAGAAAAAGATAAATATACCTTCTTCTTCAAGGTATTGAAAAAGAATCTCCCCATTTCACAGGGACCTGAGTATTTAAACCGAACGAAGACGTCGTTTCAAGCGCGCACGAAGAACGCGTGGTTATTTAATCATCTAGCATCGCAGTAAAACAATGCAATTACACGTATGCTAGAAAATGACCTTGGCAACAACCAGGCATGTACACGTGATGTTTACAAACTCGACAAGGTAAAAATAATGCTTACGAAAACCGAGAGTTGTATTTACGTTCTGAATAAACACGATGTTTCTTTCAAAAATATCAGATCCGGTGGAAATAATCATCACAATAAAATATAATGATACAAAAACAAAATAAAAAGAATTCAAATTTTTACACACAAGTAATTAAATTACATGGTCGTAACAATTTTTTACCGTCTAACACGAAAACCATCTAACTCTGCTAATTTTTGATTTGCGGCTTGATTTATTATTTTACTAAAATTTGCAGGCATCACTTCAGTACTGGGTAATTTTGCTGGCTGAGGTTTTCGTCGTATTAATCGTGCTAGTCTATCTTTGATTGCTGAAAATGTTTTGCTAGCAACATCACCAACAGCACTAATACCTTTCTCACGAACAACGTCGATAGCTCTCATTCCTAGTTGCTTTGCAATCGGTATTGGTTTCGGAGCTATCCTTCCAAATAACCTCTGAACAACATCACCGAGTCCATCTCCGTAGAATGTTTTATTTATAGGTAATCGCGAATTTATAACCCTGACCATGGTTGGTCTACGTTGAGCATTATGTATGATCATCTTATTATTGTAATTATATCTAACTGCTTAATCACTGAAATAATCATCGTCGATTTCATTAATGAGGGACCGATACACATCAATGTCCATGATGCCAGCTGTAAATAATCGTTGACAAATAGCAGCTGCTTCATTAATGATTTCTGGAGAATTATTACAGGCTCGTTTTCCGCCGATCAGAATTTCTAATCTGTCCACGTCGGCAAGAACATTATTTGGACAAGTAACAAGACCACTTCGCTGAGTACCAATATCACTTCCTTTTACGCCGGGGGCATCATAGAATTCTTCCTCGGATACTGGACTGGCTGTTACTTTTCTTTTTTTTTTTTTTGTGTTGTTGTCGTTTTTGTCGTTTTTGTTGTGGTGGTTGTTGTTGTTGATATATTTGTTGATGTCCGGTGGTAATTTTAACCATGCATCATATGCGACTATTGCATTATTACATTCAATAAATTTCGGATTATTTTCTCGAACTTGATTAATATTCTGGTATATGCGAAATATCCATTTGTTCCAGTTTTTACGATCTACAGAATCATCAGCGTATTCAGATTTCAAAAACTTGTCTTCGATTAATATGTCCATTTACAGCAATTGCAGCTAATTGTCCCAAATTTATAGCCTGTTCAATTTCAGCAATACCTTCTTCGGTAAATTGATCAGTTATATCAGCCCTGGCTCTTGCTACTGATTCTGATTCTTGTTGAGTATCACCTTCCGTTTGGTCTATATCCTCGGATATTTTTGGGGTCGGCTGATCAACAGTATTTTTTTTCCGGAAAATCTCGCAAAAGTCATTTTGTTTTCTTAGTTCCTTCTGCTCTTTTCTCAGTTGCTGCTGCGGTTCTTTCTAACGCAGGTAAAAAACCTTTAGTAGCCTCTGTAACTTTTTCGGTAACCTTCGTAACCGGTTTAAATAATTGTTCTGTACCTTCGGCAAATTCCACTTGAGACTCCTGACGCGCTTGTAGTTGCTGCTTGACAGAATCTCATGGGCAGATATTTCTTAATCGCTTCTAATCTCTCTCGAGCTAATCTTGTTGAGTGAGCTTCACCAATCATTATTGATATAATAATGGTTTAATTATAGCAGCCGATAGGGTGAAACGACCACGCGTACGTGACCTGGACGTAGCAGAGTCGCATAATAATTTGAAAAATACACGTCAACGAACGAGTAACGAAAACCAGCTAACCCACACGATTTCGTTAACGCGGTCTGTTTCCCGCCGTATGGAAATGCGTTTGGTTAACGGCTTCGGTTTGACGTTATTGACCCTGTATTTTCATTTTGTAGGAACCTTTAGTTTTCGTAAATAAGATCTCAAGCAAAATGGTATGTTCACCCTCTCTGCTGCTCAATTTAATAATGATAGAACATTTAAAAATGTGACATTGATACAGAAATTACGTGGTAATTCTAGTGCCGTGGGTGGCCAAGTGGTCTAAGGCACTTGCCTTTACAGATCATTTCACCTCTGTCCATGTCTGTTTGAGTCTTAGGCTCAGCCAAAGTGGGTATTTGAGAACGCTTGGCAGTAGCTCCCTGTGGGTCAGTGGTTCATCCCTGAGATTTTTAGGGTTTTTCCTCCACCATTTATACAGTTCACCATGTTTAGCCTATCATGTGCTGAAAAATGGCATTAAACCAATTACAATAAGAACAACACCAAAAGTTGAACATGCTGCTGTCCAGTCTTTCCAAACAATGGGTAAGAAAATGATATACTTTTAAAATGATCATAATCATTCACCACTTGTAATTCCTTAATGGATATAGTTTTTAAGACATACACTACATGCACTTGCATGAAACTGGAGTATGATAACTCCCTCAGCAAAGCAACGTACACAAGGCCCATGCACACAAGATCGATGCACAAAAGACTAATGCACACAATCTGAATGTGCACAAGATACATGCAGACAAAACCAGTGTGCACAAGGACAGTGCACTTAAGTTCATGTCCAAAGTAAAAAAACATTCACTAAACATTTGATTTAGTAGTACATAAAATTTGATTAGGTACTTCGGGTTTTAAAAATGTGGAAGTGAATAAATGTTAAAATATATGTTTTTTTAAGAACTCTGATGAGGTCTGGTTTCTGACAGAAACTGGCATGATATGAGTACAGTAATGATCACTGACAGGACTCTAGTTAATTTGTTATCATGAGCTTTGCAGAAGTTAACTTTTTTAACTTTGTGTTTAGTATTTTTAAATAGCACTACTTGTATTGTATCTTTAATAACGTGTATATATATATATATATATATATATATATATATATAACATATATATATATATATATATATATATATATATATATATATATATATATATATATTGTGTTGTAATCTTGCCTTTACTTTGTCATACGAGATGTCTCCAAAACCCCGTATTCAATCGGCACAATGCAAGGCACTCTACAACCCAACAATTCAATGCAAGGCACTCCGCAACCTAACAACCCAAGTGCATTGGCAAACCTCACAGACCAAGCCAGCGCACTCACTCTAAGTGGCCTGGAAATTTTGAGCTCATCTCCAAATAGGAAAAAGCCTATTCAGATTGTTTTTAATTACAACTCAATGGCAACCCTTGAGGAAACTTCACCACCACCCCTTTCCAACCCACTCTTGACATACGATGGGTTGTCGGCTGCAATGGGAGAGGATACAACACTTCCAGGAATAGCTGAAAACCAGATCGTACCATCACAATCTTCCCATTTAATCGAACATCCTGACCGTTTCTCAGAGCCAATTTCAATCTCTTCAACGCCGTTAACCCTATCTCCAATAACACAACTGCCCCAATGCCTATCTCCATTGCCACCATCTCCAACACCTCATTCATCGCTCCCCCGAAAATAACATGATGTTGTTGATAGAGACGGACAAAGTCCCAACAACACTAATACAGAATGTGTCAATTTGGAGAAAGAATCAATATTTCACACACCACCAAAGTCATTAAAGCCGCATACAAAAAGCATCGGCATGATAAAAAACAAGGCCAACAAGAACCACAAATCAAAGGTAAATAGTCAACCTAAATTAATCCACTCAAGTCAAACTCCCGGTCCCTCAAAAAAGTCAGATCCGGGATAGAAAGATTATTTGAAAGAGTATTTGAGACGGAGGAAGAAGAAATCAGTTTCTACTTCCTAGCCCTGTCACCAATCAAAAAGAAAAAATCTCCAAAGCAAGAAATGGAAAAAGGAAAAGGAAAAACGCCAATGAACAGAATATTAAAAGCGAAAAGGTCGAAGATTGAAGACACAAAGAGCACAAACAAATCGAAACATGTATCCACACCGGAACTTCAATCACCCAAACTTCAATCCACTAGGCCAACATATGTAGGAAAACACAAACAGACGGAGCAGCCTAATCCTATGACCCTGGAAAAATCAAAGATCAAGAACAAGAACTCCAACCATAGCAAAGAACACACGCTCTTTCTTACATGTGGTAACTCAAAGGCTGTCAAACGTAGCACTAGAAGTATAGCATCAGCTCTAAGAAAAACTTACTCAGCAGCTTTTCATATTATCAGGCAAAAAAAAAAATACATCATAATCAGATGCAGTACCCTCAAACAAGTGGCCAAATACATGGAATTGGAGAACATCGGTCCAATCAGAATAAAAATAACAAGGTACAGTGCCCTGAAACAAAACCCTTCTAACACAACTCAACAGGATGTTATCAAAAGCAGAAAAGAGGAAAGAAAGACAACAAAAAAAGAACCAAAGTTAATCCCACATCACTCAATCTACAAAAGAGTTGTCAAAGTCAATACTAAACAAAACTCCTTAAGTAACAGTGACATCGCCCGAGAGCTGATAGCGCAAAGAGCCGATATAACCAGGGCATTTAGGCTACGAACCAAACACGGCCACGTCTCCACGGCCATTTTGTTGGAATTCAACTCTACTCCACCACTACTCGTTTATTTTGATGGCCACTCATACCCGCTTCAAGAATACACCAACAAGTATAGATTTTGCAGTAATTGCAAATCCTGGGGCCACTTTGCCAGTAAATGCAAATATAGGAGAAGATGTGATATATGTGGCGGTAGCCAAAATAATAATTGCACATATAAGTGTCAAAACTGTGTAAACTGCAATGGATCTCAGCTTCTCTACTCTGATGAATGTCCATACACCAAAAGGGAACAGGGCACTGTCAGACTTATGACAGAACAAAACCTCCCTTATTCAAAAGCAAAAGCAATAGCTCGCCTGCAAAGCACTCATCAAGGGGAGAAATCGAGGGCTCATCACCCCAAAAACCCTATTCCCAATTCACTAACTCACAAAAAGCTGACAGAAAGCCGTCCACCTCTACCCTCAGAAGCAAATGTTGAGCAAGCAAAACTATCTCTCAACAAAATAGGCAATGGAAGTATAGCAAAATAGACAAACCAAACTTAACAACCACTGATCGGACTAAGCGCGCAGAACTTTGTAAGGAAAACAAAGCCATCACAAATAGTAGTAAAACAAGTAATGCAAGAGCACAGGATAAAAGCAATGCAAGTAACTTAACAACCACATCAGTTGAATTATTCCCTCATACTACAAGTATGTCCTATCTGAACGATCTATTAATAGGCATCACTAACCTTGCTCGAAATAATCATGTCCCATGTATCCCTTTCTTCAAATTGCTAACATCATTATTAGAGAAGCACCTCGTTCTCATACAAAATATGTGAGGGATACAATTTATAAATCAATTAGATTTAATTCAAATGCATAAATGGATCGAAGATAAGAATTCTTTATGTTAGACTACATACATAGTCCATGCATCTAAACTATATATATATATATATATATATATATATATATATATATATATATATATATATATATATATATATATATATATATGAAGTGAAAACATTGTAAACATAAATGAGCATATATATCATATGTACAAGCATACAGACAGATCTACAACAATTAACTGCGCCCTGCATTGTCAAGAATGAAATTAAATAGCACATTTAAAGAGCAATTTGTTCCATTTACTAATGATATGAGAATATAGATGAATGTCATAGTTCCAAAGAGATTTCAATATACAGTTCTTACTAGAGTATATACTTGTCATCATTGAGAATACATATTTTCTCATTACTTCATCAAAACTGAATACATTATAATTTACAAACATGTTGGAGGCACTGTTCCATCTAGGAAGACCTAATAGAAAACGAAGAATATTATTATAACCAATAACTAGTTTTCTTTTCATACAGTCACTAAAGTTTGTCCACAGAGAAGCACAATACATAGTGCAGCAATAAGATTTGAATAATCTAATTTTGATATTCAATGAACAGTTCTTAAGTTTACGTAGAAGGATGTTTATTCGAGTACTCAAAAATATGTACTGTCTTATCATATCTTCATTATCTGTCCGATTGGATTTCAAAATATGACCCAAATACGTATAACTGTTGACATATGTAAGAGGATTGCCGTTAAGATGTACAGGGGAAGGAGATTGTAATTTGAAAGAAGTTGGTTGAAAGACTATGCATACTGATCTTTTTATATTATAGATGATACCATTCTCTAATGCGTGTTGTTCACATATCTTTAATAATTTCCTTCAACCTGTGATAGGAGGGCGTATCAATGACATATCAGCAAAACTAGAATTGTTAAGAAACAACCCATTTGGTAGCAGACGTAACCCTACGTAACACTGACCCAGTTTAAGATTTAACTCGTCTGTGTAAATATTAAATAACAAAGGAGAAAGAATATCCCCCTCCCTCACCGCAATGGTTGTTTGGAAAACGCTGGATATTACACTTCCCCATCGCACATAATACAACTGTTTGCCATACCAGTTAACTAAAGTATGAACTATATAGACAGGTATTTTAATATCAAGCAACTTTTTAATGAGAATCCAATTATTGACCCTATAAAATGCCCTACTAACATCTAAAAAGCATGCAACACTGGGCTGCCATGTTCTGCATAATAGCTGACAGTTTCCTTAAAGGCATATAGACATAAATCTGTTGAATGCTGCTTTTAAAAATCAAACTAATTATCGGAAATTGTGACTAAACATCTTTGTAGTATGATGCATTCAAATATTTTTGAAATAATAGTCGTAAGAGCTATAGGACCGTAGTTATTTTTGTCCGCCAGGTTACCAATTTTGCTTTTTAGCAGGGATATAATTGCAAATTTTGTGAATCGTCTGGTACAAAGTTATGCACAAACATACAATTAAATAAAATCATCAATATCACATGAAGTCTAGTATCTGAAGATGTAAATTGTTCCACATATAAAAAAATCTGATCCAGGACATTTACCAACTTTTTGTCTTATTATTGCACTTTGGATCTCAGATAATGTGATTATCACAATACGAGCAGAATGGGTATTCAGTGATGATATAGCACGCTTCTTATTCGATTCGTTTTCAACACTATTAAGTAAGTTTTCAAAATGACTTTTCCATATGTTACATATATTATTTTGACCATGGTTCCCATCAATGCAAATTGGTAGTTTATTGGAAGTTGTCGTAGTATTTTGTTAACTTGCCTCCAGAATTCACGTTGATAGACATCTTCAAATTTTTGTGCTAGCGAGTCTGCTGTATGTTTTACTTCGTCCTTCTTACCCAATCTAAGAGCATACCTAAATTGTGCTCTTGTTTGGTTGTTGTTGTTGTTGTTGTAGGATTTAACGCCATTTTTCAGCACAAGATAGGCTATACATGGCGGCCAGTATAATTGGTGAAGGAAGAACCCTGGAAAACCCCGGGAAGAACCACCGACCCACGAGAAGCTACTGGCAAGCTTTCTCACGTGCCCACGTTAGCCGAGCCTGAGACTCGAACTCACGCAGACAGAGGTGAGATGGCAGTGATCCGTAACGGTGAGCGCATTAGACCACTCGTCCACTCGGGGCCACGCTCTTGTTTGGCCCATTTGGTTACTGAGATGTCCTTGACGAAGTTTACCGTTATCACGCTACATAAGGTTGGCATTTCGTGCAAAGTCGTGTAATTCTTTGAGAATCATTCCAGCCTTCTATAACCCGATGACCACGTTTTTATTTACTAGCCAAGCTATTATCGGAGTTGGACAAAGCTTTTATTATATCAGTGTATAATCCATTTATCTGTTTCATTTGCTCCTGATTAGTACAGCCGTGGTCATTACAGATCGCAACACAAGGTGGGATCTCAATCTTGTTTAATAAGAATGCTGATGTCTGTGTATAATTCAGTTTTTTTGTCAGAAGTAAGGTCTGACCAATAAATGTTGTATTATAAGTTGAAGAGTTCATTGGGGTAAGAATCAAATCTAGGAAGTAGCTCAGACCAAGATACTGTATTTTATGAATCACAGATGTAAGTAAAATTTGTTGTGTGGTCAGCTATTAGTTTTAAGTCCGATATTCATCACCAAATGGGGGAAGCTCATCTCCAAAGGGAGTAGATTTGAGCGTGTTAGCATTTCAACCTATATATATATATATATATATATATATATATATATATATATATATATATATATATATATATATATATATATATAATACATTGTCCTTCTTGGCACCTTTATGGCAGGGTTCCCGTATTATCTCCATGCACTATAGTTCTGCAGCAGAGTGCTATGTGATTCTATAGGTAAGAAATCACACTATTATTTGATTACGTAATTACGTTTCATACTACTTTTTTTCTCTGAGTTAACCCTGAATTAAAAAAGGCTTGCAAATGCTTGTCTCTTTGTCAACACAGTAATATATACAAATGGTAATGGCATCTTTCATCATTAACTAGACACATTGAATGCCTCTAGTAAAACACTTTCTAATTTGTCATTTCCCAAAATGGGAACTTCCTGTAGAGAACATAGCTGAAACGTATTAGCCAGCAATATTTACAACACACTGAAATAGCAGATTTCTTACCAGATTCTGTACAATGTAAGCGGTTTATCATTTATTTTCTGCTGTGAATTGTGAATATATTCTACAGAACATACAAACAGTAACATAATTCTCCTTCCAATTCAAAAAGAAGTGGCACATTAACTAAACAATTGCGCCTTGTTTGATTTAAAGCCACCACACCTACCACGCGACTATGTAAGCATCTAAAACTAACTTTAGATTTTTTTGCTCATAATGTTATTAGTGTCTATTGACTGACAGTGTGAAATATGATATTATTTCTCTTCAGTCAATTATCAAGACTATTTCTATCAGAAAATCCAGTAATTCACTACCTAGCATGAAATAATTTAGTTTAAGCTTTTTGAACAAAATTGTCTTTTCACTATTTATTTTGAATTAATGGTCTTATTGACATTTAGTTTCCACTACAAGACTTCTTATGATGTCTGGTTGGTAGGTAATGAAAATGGTGCTAATCTGACATCCATTCTGGCTGTCATAGCGGCCAACTTAAAATCTTTCTGCTACTCCACTATGGTAGTATTGACATGAAGATTTAATAGCTTTTGATGATGTCTTACTGGTTATGAGTGAAATACTGCCCCTTGAATATCCAGTATGGCCACTATTGTAGCCATTTTGAATCTCTTGTTTTTGCTACTTCTTCTGAGCTAACGGTGATACAGACCTGAGGTTCTTCTTCATTATGAAAGAATTGTTTGATGTGAAAGACTTTTCATGATGTCTAGTTGGTACTAGATAAATCTGGTCTCAATCTGACGTCCAATATGGCTACGACAGCAGCCATCTTGAATATCTTGTGATCACTACTGCAACATTCATTTTTGTATTGACATGTAGTTTTCACGAAAAGACTTATTATGCTTTCTAGTGAGTCCTGATTAAAAAGACCATGCCTTGGATATCCAGTATAGCTACCACAGTAGCCATCTTGAAAATCTTGTTTTTGCTACTTCTTCTGAGATAAGAGTGATATAGACCTGAGGTTCTTCTTTATTATGAAATAATTTATAAATGTGAAAGACATTGCACGATGTCTAATTGGTACTAGATAAAAGTGGTCTCAATTAGACATCCAATATGGCCATCACAGCAGCCATCTTGGATATCTTATGGTCACTACTGCAACATTCATGTTTGTACTGACATGTAGTTTTCACTAAAATACTTATTATGCTTTCTGGTGAGCCCCTATTAAAAGGACCACTCCATGGATATCCAGTACAGCCACCACAGTGGACATCTTGAAAATCATGTGATCACTACTCTTCCAGAACTTATGGTTTTTAATGATATTGGGTTTAACTGAAAGACCAGTCCTAGAAAAAATGGTGCCCCTTGGACATGCAATATATCACCATGGTTACCAACTTGAAAATCTCTTATCACAACTCCTTTTGAAAAAAAAACAGTCATAATGACTTGGGGTTATCATTACATGACCTATTATGATTTCCAGCTGATCCTAAATGAAAATGGTTGCTTTGGACATTCAATTTTGCCACCATGGATGCCACTTTGAGTATCTCATTATCACTACTTACCTGAATGGATATTATTATTATTGTCATGGGGTTTTCACTAAAAGACATCTTGTGCTAACTAGATGGTCCCAAATGCAGAGTGTGCCAATCTTAAATAGACTATTCCTGCTTTGGTGGCCATCATACAAATCATATTTGTACTTCTTATCCTGAATAGATGGCAGCATTGACATGGAGTTCACATAAATACTTATTAGCTCACTATGATACATTGACTGTTGATTGTTCTTTTAATGGCATAGGCATTATAATCCCACTACGATACATTGACTGTACGTTTAAGAGCATGGACAATATAAGCTCACTACGTTATATTTCCCAGTACACTTTATGTTTCACTGTATAACTTCAGATCCGATTAAGATTAAGTGATGTAATTTAGTATGTGTATATGTGTTTTATTATCAAGTGCATTGTTTACTGCATTGGATGATGTGGTCTTATCTTCAAGGCCAATATGTCACTGCATTAAACAGTATGTTGAATATTTATATTATACTTTTGTTTTCACTCACTAATTTTGGAGTTATTTTATTAAATATAGCTATGAAGCAGAGTTGTATACACTTTATAATGACTGAAAGATGTTTTGGTTGGTGGGTTCCATATTCAGATTCACAGGTCAGAATTTCAGATATCAATCACAATTCTGATTTATAACATGACAAGTGTTTAAGAGAAATGGATGCAGCTTGGTATGCATATATATTGTCACGTGAACATGTGTTGCATGGCATACAAGGTTATAACCTCAAGGTCAAGGTCACAGATTAATATTTTAAGATTTCCTTTGTTTCTGCTTTATATTGTAAAAACTGTTTTATTTACAGGGATGAACAATGGTACACTATACATCTCCAAGGAGGAAGTCACTGATCATTTTATTTACCCCTTTACATTTCCTCTAATGCTCATTAAGATAGGCATTACAATTTGGTTACTTTCTGTGTCTGCCCAGTAATTTTACAGCCCTGTCTTAAAGCTCACAGTTGGTTGTTATGATTGTGAAACTTCGTCATTTCACAGAGGTAAGTGGGAGACAAAAATTAACAGATTAACTACCAGTTTGGTGCAGGTTTACCCAGTGAAACGTAAAGACTTCCCCAAAATTGTTGTAGTACTTTTTGAAGTTAATTTCATTGAAGAAAATGAAATATTAGTTTTAAGACAATTTCTGGTAAGCAAGGTTTCACTGCATACAGAATTGACTCTCTGTAACAGAACTAGTTAAGGCTATTGGTACATTAACACATTCAATATTGGAATTCATTCAGAACACACTATTATGACCTGTGGACTCGTAATAGAAAATTTAAGATTATTTGGGATTGATTTGATTAAAATTACTTGTAAAGTTTCTCTTAAAAGTTTACTTTGTAACTAAGGAAAATAAATCTATTGTTTTTACAATTTCTGTTAAGCGAGGTTTCAATGCATAGAGAATTGACTGTGTAGTAGAATTTTTACTATATTATTCTTTTTTTTTTTTTTTTGTTTCAGTGTAACATGGAGACTTCTGATCAAAATAATCTCGAAGTAACCATTGCTACATTTTTTATGTGTGTCATCACAGTGAAAGGTAAGTTCTTTTGTGCATGATTTGGCTTTGAGTATATGGACATAGGTCATGCTTACTTGGAAATTTACCTTATTAAAGGTTTCACCTAAATGTAGGTATGCATTGTACACTTACAGGATTCATGGAAATGCCAGAAATATTCATAAAATACATCTTGGAAATGCCTAGTTATTTCATGCAATACTGCTAATTGCTATTTTGATTGTTACAAGATTTGGGTTCACTTAAAGTAATAAATTTTTGCATAACTAGTCATGGTCTTTAAGAGAATATTTCAATAGTCAATCATCCACCATCTTTCACTTCGCACAAGTTTGTCATCACTACTTTTGAACTGCCAGGAAGATTGCCATTCATTCCAAGGTCTGAAAGAACCAACAATAGAATATAACTAGTTAACACCTCATTCCAATGTCTAAATGAACTAACAATAGAATATAACCAGTTACACCTCATTCCAAGATCTAGAAGACGCAACAAGAGAATATAACAAGTTACACCTCATTCCAAGATCTAAAATAAACAACAATAGAATATAACAAGTTACACCTCATTCCAATGTCTAAAAGAACCTACAGTAGAATATAACTCGTTACACCTTATTCCAAAGTCAAAATGAACCAACAGTAGAATATAACTTGTTACACCTCATTCCAATGTCTAAAAGAACCAACAGTATAATATAACTAGTTACACCTCATTCCAATGTCTAAAAGAACCAACAGTAGAATATAACTCGTTACACCTCATTCCGATGTCTAAAAGAACCTACAGTAGAATGTAACTCGTTACACCTCATTCCAATGTCTAAAAGAACCAACAATAGAATATAACTCGTTGCACCTCATTCCAATGTTTAAAAGAACCAACAGTAGAATATAACTTGTTACACCTCATTCTAATGTCTAAAAGAACCAACAGTAGAATATAACCAGTTACACCTCATTCCCATGTCTAGAAAAACCAACAGTAGAATATAACTCGTTCCACCTGATTCCAAAGTCAAAATGAACCAACAGTAGAATGTAACTCGTTACACCTCATTCTAATGTCTAAAAGAACCAACAGTAGAATATATCTCGTTACACCTCATTCCAGTGTCTGAAAGAACCAACAGTAGAATATAACTCGTTACACCTCATTCCAGTGTCTAAAAGAACCAACAGTAGAATATAACTCATTACACCTCATTCCAATGTCTAAAAGCACCAACAGTAGAATATAACTCGTTACACCTCATTCCAATGTCTAAAAGAACCAACAGTAGAATATAACTCGTTACACCTCATTTCAATGTCTGAAAGAACCAACAATAGAAACTCGTTACAGCTCATTTCAAGGTCAAAATGAACCAACAGTAGAATATAACTAGTTACACCTCATTTCAATGTCGGAAAGAAACAACAGTAGAATATAACTCGTTACACCTCATCCCAGTGTCTAAAAGAACCAACAGTAGAATGTAACTCGTTACACCTCATTCCAATGTCTAAAAGAACCAAGAGTAGAATATAACTCGTTACACCTCATTCCAAGGTCAAAATGAACCAGCTGTAGAATATAACTCATTACACCTCATTCCAATGTCTAAAAGAACCAAGAGTAGAATATAATTATTTACACCTCATTCCAATGTCTAACAGAACCAACAATAGAATATAACTCGTTACACCTCATTCCAATGTCTAAACGAACCAACAGTAGAATAGAACTAGTTACACTTCATTCCAAGGTCTAAAAGATCCAGCAGTAGAAAATAACTCGTTACACCTCATACCAGGGTCTAAACGACCCAGCAATAGAATATAACTCGTTACACCTCATTCCAGTGTCTAAAAGACCCAACAATAGAATAAAACTCATTACACCTCATTCCAAGATCTAAAAGACCCAACAATAGCATATAACTCACTACACCTCATTCCAAGGTCTAAACGACCCAACAATGCCATATAACTTGTTATACCTCATTCCAATGTCTAAAAGACCCAACAATAGCATATAACTCGTTACACCACATCCTGCAGCCGGGTGTAAAGGGGAAGTGGGGGTGGGGAGGGAGGCTTTCCAGATAGATGCTCCCCTACTTATCCAAAAAAAAAAGAAAAGTGTTTTATGTGTTTCTATTAGCCCCTAAGGTGTGTAGTATTGTTTTTTTATTTATAAAACAGAATTTTGATCAAAAATTTATTTAAATAATACATTTTTTATTCGGTATGTTTTTGTTCCCTAGTGTATCTGAAGGGTTATTCATCCAATCTAGGTTTCTATCTCCTAATCGGAATCCTTCCCCTTTTTCTCTTCAAGTGACCTTTGCTAAGGGTCCCCTATGTCCTGTGTATTCTATATGTGTATTGGCTAATTTATAAGGGGAAGGGAGATAGGGAAGATCTAAAAAATTGGAGGCCCATCTCCCTCCTAAATACAGTAGTTTGTCACATAAAATGCATCTATTCTACTGGTTTTCTATTCTTATATTCAAAAGTGTATTCCTGCCTTAAAATGTTTATTCTCCTATGTATGTCAGTCAGCTTATGTCTATTTATTAAATTCTCAATTTCCCCTTTAAAAATAATATCGTTAGATGTCAATTCCTCTATTATATCTAGTTCATCCCCTACCCAATTAACATCTTCTAAACAAACCAACAACAGAATATAACTAGTAGTTATACCTCATTCCAAGGTCTCAATGAACTAACAATAGAATGCAACTAGTTACCATATTTACCATATATGTTGGGACACCGTATATGTTGGGACACCGTAAATTAATTTTAAAAGTACTTTTTTGTGCACTGTATGTTCTGGGACACCTTGTTTTTTTCGAGTCATAAGTTGCGGGACATCTTTTAAATCGTTCGAAAATTACATCTTGGAAAATGTACTCCAACTGAAATTTTATTTTTAAAAATATAAAACTGTGTACTTGAGATAAAACTCTTAAATCAACTGCAGCAGCATCTCATCAACACAACCCTTCTCCTGCACACATATGATCCATTCTTTTGGTGCACGACTATTTTTTTTAGCTTTCTCATACTGTGAAAAATTGTTAGAGGCAACACATCACCTCAAGTGGAAACTGCAAGGACTACAGTCAGATTTTTCAAATCTGCACCAGTCTAATTCTCAGACTTTTGACCTTTGTCTTATCGTTAGTCCATCCAGGAATGCGATCAAAGTACACTGGAATTTCATCCATGTTAATGATCATATTGTTGGCGAAATCATCTGCTTCTCTTCTGGCCTTCATGAATCCATAACATGATTTTATTTTCTCCAAATCTTCTAGGTGATGCTGGGTCATCTATGTCCGTACACAAAGCACTATATTGTGTCACTTTAAAAATTGTTCATTGTTTCAATTTATTATCAAAATTCCCATGAATACCGGTGACGCGGAACAAAAGCTAGCTTCAGTATCTTGGTCATCTTTGTATATTCACAAATAAAGAAAAAAAAATTGGCTCACTGAAAAAATCCATAGTCGGCTTCCGAGGTCAGCATGCTTTGCAATAAAATAACCTTTGTAAAGATATCCTTTTTAAAACAGCCTAAGAGTATCCAATGTCAGCTTCTAAGGTCGGCTTGTTTTGTAATAAAAATAAACCTTTTGTCTTTGATGTCTTGTCGGTAAATTCAAAGAAGGAGTTTACTGCTTGCTGCCAGTTGTGTTTATTCACCACCTGGGCTTCTATGTGCTTGGCATCTGTAGTTACAATACAAAAGAGCATTGATGTCTGCGGGTAAATAGTAATTATACTTTTGTAGCCCGTGCTGGCGAAAGATTGTCACTTGTACTCAAGTGAACGTGTTTTGAAATAATGATTTTATTTGCGAGATACTGTTATACAGTAGACCTGGATATAATTCAGTCTTGATTATTTTGCACCTAACACCATGTCATGTGTGAATGACAGTTGTCTTCAATATATCGGATGATTATTTCCCTCTCATTTGCGAAATCATCTGCTTTTCTTCTGGCCTACACAAATTCATCACATCATTTTATTTTCTCCAAATAGCCTGTGCGATGCTGGGTTGTAGACATCCGTGCACAAAGCACTATATTGTGTCACTTTAAAATTTGTTCCATTGTTTCAGTTTATTTTCAAAATTCCCGTGAATACCTGTGAAAAGGAACCAAAGTTTGTTTCTATATCTTGGCCATCTTTGTATGTTAAAAAAAAAAAAATCGACACACGTAAAAAATCAATAGTTGGCTTCCGATGTCGGCTTGCTTTGCAATAAAATAACCTTTGTATTGATATCCTTTCAAACAAAGAATAACCAAAGTTGGCTTGTGAGGTCGGCTTACTTTGAGTATCCGCAACAAGTTGATATAGGCTGGTTGAGACATAATACATTTAAAGGTTTAATTCATGTAGAAACAGCCATGTAGAGTTTTGCAAACACAACGATTTTTGTGTTTTATTTGTTTGTTTTGTCTATGTTTTGTATATGTCTTTGAAAAAGACTCATTAAGAGTCGAAAGCGCTCAGGCTAGTTAGATACTAGTATTGCAATGTTCGTCGTCAGTTTATTGCATTTATATATATATATATATATATATATATATATATATATATATATATATATAGAGAGAGAGAGAGAGAGAGAGAGAGAGAGAGAGAGAGAGAGATTGTAAGTCATTAACAGATTGAAATATAATCTGGTTTATGCTTTTGTTTAGGTTTAAATGGAAAACAGAATAAAACTTTAAATATTACATAAACCTAAAGTGTATGCTGTTTGTATGTATGTCTCCATTTATGGCTTTGTTAGATTTTGGTGATTATTTGTTGATTATGGGGAGTTGTTTTGGGGACGATATTTCTCACACCGAGTGATTATTCAGTTTCTAGGAGCAAACATCACAGTGCATCACAGTTTACAGTATTCATGAGACCTTATGGTAGCATGGATTAAGTTTTATAAATTGGACCTGACATAAGTTAGTCCTGTCAGGAATTTTCAGGATATGTTCATAAACTTTTTGTGCCATGAATGTGCACAACTGTGCTAAAGTTTGAAAACATTGTCTGTAAGAGAAATTGTTGTAAGTAACTCTGATGTTGGCTAGTGGGATTGGTATGCCAAGAGGGAAAATGATGAGCTCTTTCAACAACTTACATTCCAATTGTAGATACAATGCTTTGAAGAAGTCATATTTACGTTCAAACAAAAATTGGTATACCAATCAAGAGAAGCAAGGCAGCAGGAAATGATATGCAAGTTCATTTTGCAGTACTGCTGAACCATGAACAAGCAATGAACATACATATGGCATAAACCCAACAGAATATTTAGTTCGTAGGATTCACTGATCTCAGCCATTGTGTCCAACACAATTTCCATTTACTTTTACATTTTCCCCTTCTGATAACTGACATTAGACTTTTGAAGATATATGTATAACATTCACATAAGTTTATTATCGCGTAAGTGTCAGATACGAATCTCTGATGTCAACTTTGCAGTGGGGTCGTGAAGGTAGAAACTAAGTCAGTGTGCTGAAACTTTAATTCTTCTCCTGCAAAATATTGTCCACAAAATGCCATTATAAGAAAGACTTTTTGATTAGCAGAATTCACCATTCATAACAGTATATTTTTTTCATGATTTCTCAGAGGTGTATCTGCTACTGTGTTATTGAATTACTTTGAAGAATGTATGATGGCAGGTTGTGTAATTGTGTTTGTTCATCTGTACTGAAATCTGAATGCTATTCATATAGTGAATATATTGAAAATATTAACAATGCAACTAAAACAATTATAATTCTCATTATTTTCCCATATCTAGTAAGTTAAGCCCAAAATATGCTTCTTTATCATGATGGAAATAGTTCTGACAGAGGTTCAAAATGTAATGACATCCCCTTCAATTGAGTTTTCATACAGTAGAGAATGGTATGTTGAAAAAGGAAGATAATGATACCAATGCACAAAGATCACTTGCAGATCACTTGCTTCCAAAGAAACAATTATAACAGACGTGGCTGACTGAACCATTAAAAAATAGCAGTTTCTAATGGTACGAGGGACAGTTTTTATGCCCAAACGTAACGCTTCATCCACCTGCCTAATAAAATTATTAATTAATAATAAAATGTGGGAGTGGGTCAGAAAGGTACATATTTTTGGATAGCTACATTAATATATCGCATAAGAATTTTTTTTTCTCTTGTCCCGACAAGTCAATATCAGTTCATAGTAACAGACATTTATGCAACCCAACCTCAAATTTATATGCATTATTCATGTTGGTGGGTCATTTTTTTTTTTACAGCAAGTGACGCTCACAGTGCAAATGCACTGAATTCTGAAAAAAACATTTTTGCACTAAACAGCTTGATGTGATACAAATTAGTTACGTTCCAAACCATTGTTGATATACTCATCTTGCCTTGAACCCACATGTCTGCTAGTCTATAGGTGGCTGGTTTTTCTTCCTTGCTGACTATTGGTATTTTACTGTCTACATACTGTGAAGTAACTGGGAGGTTTACATGTCTCACAATGATTTCAAGAACAACATAAGCCTAAAACACCACATTCACAAATATATCCATATCTTTAATTATTAAGCAATAACATTTGAAAAAAATCACATCATAACCTTAAGTTAAGAAATATGACAGTGGCCAAATTACAAAACTATTCCCTGCCACCTAAGCTGGCAGGCACTGTTGTATTTTTCTTCTGCAAACAGTCTAATGGACAGCTAGGGTGAAAATATCCATATACAGAAGAATTTGTATGAATATGAATTGTGGTACCTTAGTGTACCTATACTTATTTATATATTTTTAAAATACTACTAATCATTCATAACGGAAAAAAACATAAGCCTATTAGTTGACAGGCTAGATTTGCTATAAATAGTTTGTATTCTACATCTGAAAATATTTCTCTGCCTGTCATCAGTAAATGCAAACTATTTGATGCAGTTATTGACTCTATTTGTAACTATTCATCAGAAGTTTGAAGGTTTCACAAGTCTAATGGGATTGAATTGATGCAAACAAAACAGAAATTGAGGAAGTAATAAATCTACCCATTTGTTTACTCTTTGCTAAACTTTATAGTTAGTTTACTGTAAACTAGTTCAGGCTAAACTTTCAAGCAAATGGGAGCAGTCATTTCGGTTATCTGTGTGCTTAAATAACAGTTTCCACAAGCACAATATCCAAAGGAATTTCAACTACATTATGTAAAAGTGACATGGCGTTATGCCAACATTCTTCAATATTCTATAACTGTTTATGGGAGATTCGTAAAATAATGGATTAACATTGTTATGTTTTGGATAGACATTTGGCTTACCTGACTTTTGTCCTGTTTTTAAAAAGATGTTTGCATCCATTTGAATTAAGGCCTTACTTCATTTACAAACTAAGAATATTCTGGAAGCAAAACTTGTTTACAAATTAATGGAATTTATTTCAGTCATAACTCTAGACATTCTATTTTCTCTTAGCTGAAATGAAATTATTATATACAATGAAGAAAACAATTATTTATTCTGTTTTTAAGGGCATTTGGTAGCATCATTTATTGTTGTGTTCAGATATAATTTGAGATGAATCATTTATTTAAACTATTCATTGGAATTCATTACAAAGTGCTCCTGGACTTTTTGGACTCAAACACTACCTTGGAATTATTGTAAATTCATTCTGAGACATTTTATATTATATCATTGTGATACACCATGACTATTGGTACATAAGCACATTCGAGGATATTGGTACACTAACATATTCAATATTGGAATTCATTCGGAAGACACTATTATGACGTGTGGACTTGTAATAGAATATTTAGGATTATGTGGGATTGATATGATTCAAATTGCTTGAAAAGTTTCTCTTAAAAGTTTACTTCTAACTAAGGGAAATAAATCTATTGATTTTACTAAATTTGTTGGTTTTGCTTCTTAATCTCTTATTTGTTTCAGACCATAGAGTCATAGAAACTGTGTTTAATATAAGTTTGAAATGAATTCAGTAAAATCAAAATTAATTTAGAGAATTATAATGGAAATAAATCTTTCCTGGATGAACCGATAATAATTATGAAGAAAATGAAATCTTTGAAGAGGAAAATAAAATTCTACTGGAATATTGCCAGAATATCAATGAAAACAATTGTATTGATTTTACTACTAGCAGTGAAAGCTCGCTACTTGATCTGAAAAGCTGAATGGCTAAAATATATTTGTAATATGACCAAAATCAGTCAAGTTTTACCTATTTGAATATGGACTTTTAATTGCATTTTATTTTCAAATTTGTACTACCACGAGCAATATAAATGGCAGTTTAGGAATGTTACGCTAATTAGAAAACCTCATGTCGTTTGTTACTTGTTATTTTTGTTAATATGAAATAGTTTCTTGATAGTTGTTGTTGTTGTTGTTGTTGTGGGGCTTAACGCCATTTTTCAGCACACGATAGGCTTTACATGGCGGCCAGTATTAATGGTGGAGGAAGAAACCGGAAAATCCCCGGAAAGAACCACCGACCCACCAGAAGCTACTGGCAAGCTTTCTCACATATCCACATTCTCCGAATCCTAGACACGAACCCACGCAGACAGAGGTGAGATGGCAGTGATTCGTAACGGAGAGCGCTTTAGACCACTCGGCCACTCGGGGCCCCTTTCTTGATAGTGTTGCAAAATCAACAACAAAAATAAAAGTACTGCTGCATGTACTTATAACAAAAACAAATTTACTTTTTTTACCTTGTGCTTCCACAGGTGATAATTTATCCATTACTGCAAGCCCTATGTTTCCCCTTAACTTATTTTTCCTTTTCCTTCTATAGGTGGTAATTTACCCATTACTTCAAGTCATATGTTTCCCCTTGAATCAACAACTGTTTCTCTTACATGCCGTATTCCATTATTTAATGGTGGAGCTGAGTGGAAAAGAAATGGTTCAAGATTGACAGTATGTCAATCAGGCTATGCATGCCTCCTAATAGTACATGCTATCAGTACAGTACAAATGCCACCTCCATAACCGTGACCATTCCAAGCCTAGACATAGACCTGGATGAAGGTACCTGGACATGTGCACATAATGGAGGTACAGATACAGGAGTGTATAACTTAGGAGTATATAGTAAGTATAAAGATATTAATAAAGCCAGTGAACAGTTCTACTGCTTTCATTTTTCACCAATGATTCAGTTTTTACATGTCATAGTGATTTCTCTAGAATTATTGCATGGTGAGGAATTCCAACATTGGCATTTGTCTATAAAAGTAGATGTTACATTTGTTAAAAGGGGGAGTGGGTGGCAAATATGTTAGGGACTGACAATTCATTTTTTCAGTGCAGTGGAGGAGGACCTGGGAATTTCTTTCCAAGTGGTATATGTTACGTATCGGCTGGTTTAAGGTAACATAAAGAAAAGAGTGAGGACAACAAACTTTGTAAATTTTAACAAAAATAATTTATTTCCCTAGAAAACACGGAGAAAAAGTGAAACTATGAAATAGGACTTACGATTTGCGAAGACAATCCAAAATTTTGTCCTAAAACTGTGAAAAACACATAAGTTCTGTAAACAAACAGTTCCAATTCAAGTGGTCTGAATCTCAATTCCGTTCCAAGATGGCGGATGATGACGTTAGACGAAGGTTTTACACAAATGTCCAGAATTTTCACTGTGAATCACAATTTGTACTGTTCTGTTCCAATTCAGAATTAATTTCACTAAATGTCTTTGTTCAAAGCCGGTTATATAGTTCTCCAGGGAAAATATTTACTATTTAAAAGGTAGATGAAGTGCAGCTATCATCAATAACAAAACACATGTCGTTCTACAGTCGTTCTACAGACGTAAGAACGAACAACTCTTTCCAGCACAAAAGAATACCTTCTTCTCAAGGTATTAGAAACTCTATAAGATGTTAAAATGTGACTCCCTCTAAGGTGTGAAAAAATGATTCTGACTGACTATTTTGCAGGTACCTGAGTATTTAAGGCGAACTAAAACGTCATTTCATGTACACGCACGAAGAACATATGGCGATTTCGAAATCCCGCCATTGCAATACAGAATGTCAACAAGTATTATTGGAAATGACCGTGGTCACAATCAATCATTCACATAGCTTTTGCCGACTGTTTACTTGAATCGACAAACCGACATGCAAAATTCGTGCTTACGCGAGTCTCATTTACATTCTAAATAAACATAATGTTTCTATCAAAATGTCAGACCCTGCGATTATAATCATCATCGTAATAATAATTATATTTAATAATATAAAAATGAAATAAAAAAAATTCAAATTTAACACACATGTAATTAAACTACATGGTCGTAACATCTATACTTGTTTCTCTTGTTTCAAGATGTCTTGATTGAACTAATATGAGATAATTTTTCTTCACATTAGAGCAACAGTATATTTTTTCAAGCTATTTAGAAGCTGTACATTTCTTATCCCTGGCCCCTCCACCTGCCACCACCTGAAAAAATAAATGCTGGCCCTTATGTGAAATGATGATCTATGAATGGTCTCCTAATTCAGTATGTTCCAACAAAATTTGTGATAAATAGATTTTAGTAAAGATAAAACTCTATCATAATAATAGCAACCCCCGTGCAGGGCATATATCCCTTAGAATTGTCAGTTTTACATGGTCACTGCACTTTTGCCATATGTTAGTAACTTCCTGTTGTAAAGAATGTAATAAAGTATATATGAAATAAAAGCAAATCAAATTATCTTTCTAAATACATATTACTTGTTAGTGTTATTTATTTGGATTTACACTTTATCACAGATTAAAAAGTAAATTACAAAGAATTTTCACTTTCTGCACAAAATCAATACTTCAGTGACCAGTGCGTAATGTGTGGTTCATTTGGAAAATTATGCGACCAGGTTAATGACTATGAATATTCATGTAGCAATTATGTATAGTGTATATGTTAGATGTATATACATTAGAACTGCATGTATAAAAAAAAAAAAAAATAAACATTTCTACCTAATATAGAATAATAATATGTCCGCCATTGTGTGATCCCAACTAAAACAGTTGGTAAAACTCTTTTCTCAAACCAAATAATCAGAACATCTCAGCTGAATTGCAAAATGTCATTTAACAAGTGCTTGAGTTTAGTGTTTAATATAGAAATCAAGTGCTTATATTATGCAATTTAGCTATTGATTACTTCTAGTATTAATAAAGCTTACAGGTTTGGTTAGGCTCACAACAAATTCTGTGTGAATTTCACCTGTTTGCTCATTGCTAAGGAGGGATTCATGAAATTTAGTGGGAATCACAATTTTGTGTCTTGAAGTAAAGTACAGATCTCAGCTTGTCAGTGGTTTTGACTTAGAGTGTTCAAGAGAAATGTTGCATGCAACCATGAATAGATGTCTGTGTTTACTTTCATGTGGGTATATGAGTTTTTGAAGCAATGGTCATCTTTCTGGTGGTTTTGTGGCAGTATTACTATTTAAGCATCTAATGACTAACTTGTTTATGTAGGGATGCATATCATTAAATACAACATTAGCATCCCTTGAATAGGCCATCATCACCAACACTTCATGCTGATGATACAGTCAGGACTCATAAAGTTTTTACCATTCTCTGTTGTTGATAGCATGGATACCACAAACTGTAAGGCATAAATGTTATATGTAATGATAACATAATGTTGCTGTAACATAGTGTTATAAAAGAAATATGAAAACATTTGTGCTTAAAGGGGTAGGGTTTGTCTGTGCCTGGAAGTAAGGTAATGTTACTTCATGGGTTTTTGTAGGATAGCTATGTAGTATTTTTGCTACATCAGGTTTTGGAGATAAAACAATCAGTGCCTGAAAATATGGTAATGTTACAATGTCTGTTTGGGAATTAACAATGTACAGTAGTATTGTTTCTAATAAAATCCGACAAGGAAGCAGTTCATATTTTATTCTTGAAGCCATTAGTAAATAAATTTATTCTGAAAATGTTTGACGAAATCTAATGCCCGAAAATGCTGTTCAGATTCCAGAGTAGTTGAACAAATATTTCTGCATTAATAAGGCATGTTGTCGTTTACATGTAACTAACTCATAAAATTTTACTGGTGTTTAGCAGTCAGGGTATAAATAGGTCACTTAACTTTCCTGCCTGACTGGCTCAGATCTTTTAGGCCATTGGTATGTGAATTTAATTGCAAGACAATGAACCAGGCTTTATTCAAAACAGTGACATTTATATTGGTTGGTAGAGTGTTGTGGTCATAATCCATGGGTTAAGTGTTCAATACCAGCCCAGGCCAGCCCCGATTGGATGCCTTATTGTATTTTTGGGAAACACTAATGGCTGCCTACCTTAGCATCGGTATAGCCCACAATATGTTGAAAGTGCCTTTGAAAACCCCAAAACCATGCCCATTACATTCTGACACTCATCTATTACTCATTTCCTGGTGACATGGTAGATGATGCGTTTCAACTGCTTAGTAGAATGAATATCATGATGACATTCTAGGCTAAATATCAGGAGTAAGAGTGTGGGAGTGAGGTGGGGTAGTGGACTTAGTATACTAGACCATTCCTTAAACCAACTACAAGTCATTTTGCCTGATAGTATGTGTTGGTGACTAACTGTGAGACGGATGAATTAGTTTTGATTCCTGAAGAAAAGTTAACATCTGTACCTTTTAACTTTCATCATTTAGTGAATGATAATTATTCTATCGAAGCCTAATTTTCCTAGATTTTTTTTCCAATTCTTTATATTTGCATATTTAGAAGTTTCTTTTAAGCATCTTAGTATAGCCATTATTGAGCAATTGTTCTGCTATACACTACAGCTACAACTTGTTTTCTTAATATATCTATAACACATATAGCAAGGTTGTATCATATCTATGTTTTATTTCTTATGTAATAATAGGTGTCAACCAAAGATATTGGTATGAAGTCTTAGCATCACATGAGAGAAATCCATTTTGGTTGATACATGGGTATTAACTATATTCTTGCTTCTCAACTTACATCATTCATACCTGCATGTTGGATATATATATATATATATATATATATATATATATATATATATGCATTGATGTCATAAAAGCTCTTCTATTTTATTGTAAGCATTGACACCATCGTCTTCATGAGCATGTGATCACTGAGACACTTAATTCCACATTGATCCATTGCATTCATAACTGAAATAGTATCCACCACTCCACTGTCTGATTGGATGTAACTAATAGAAACAGAGCCAATCGGACTGCTTGTTACACATACCTAGAAAGATACTTGGGAATTATGGCATCTGTAAATAATGACATGTATTGCTGTAAGTTTCATTAATTTGACTTTTCACATGGAGTTTTTCTTTTGAGTCAAAGAATATGGACATAATTGAAGTCACCATATTGAATACCTGACAGGTTTCATAACCATATCTTTCACTGGTCAATTGACTTTGCTTGTTACAGATGGTAACTCTTTCATTAGCAAAAAAGGAACTGGTTCAAAACACTTTTTTTCTAGCCACATATGCCAAGGGTCCATATGGAATGAAGATCGACAGCCAATGGCTTAAGTAAAGATGTGGCACCATCATCATGGTGACACTGGAGTTTGTGGCTAGATTTATCACTTGTAGTGTAAATCAGCCTTCCAGTCATTGTTAACTTACCCCTGGTAAGAATAGTTCATGCTTTGTATAAAGCTATCAAATACAGATCATACATGTGCAATCAAATTTAATTGTGCACTTTTCTGATTTCAGTTTTAGTGCTTTTTAAATTGGATCATATTGATGCAGCAGTTGACTAATAAAAAACAAATAGAATTCGCTGTGTTTCTTTTCCCATCTTTATTCCCACAAACTCAGTGCCTTTAAGGTAAAATTTGGGTATAGGCACACCAAAAAAGAAAAATAAATAGGAAATACCATGCATAAATGATCCTACTGCAACTCCACCTACTTGACCGCCACACGTAAGAACTCACCAATAACATGTCAGCAGTGGTTGCTGATACATGTAATACCAAATTAACTGCACAAATCTTAGACACATGGACAACTGGTCATATTTTTGTTAATTATATAGTAACTTTGAATATCAATATCTAAAAGAGTTAAGGGCCAGATTTTAAATTCATGGCCATATGCTCTATAATACTTGAAAATTTAGATAGAGAAGAAAATATAGGTTTTTTGCTGGCAGATCAGTTGCCCCTATTTTCAAATAAAATTTACATTCCAGATGTTTCATGTATTGCTAATGTTGTAATGATTAGATATCACATACAACAGCTGTGTTAGTAATTTTGTCATCTAGATTGCATTGTTGTTACTGGCAGAGAACAGAAACTGATTATATTTGCAATTATTTTAAAGATTACACTGATGGGCTTATAAAGAACTATAATTTGCCATCATAAAACATTTTTGTAGTTGAATATGAAACTACCTTGAATCATAAACTGTCTTGCAAATGCAGGTACTTTAACTCTGTGTTCAATCCTTGACTCCCAAATCCTAAAGCTTAGTGAGGAGCTCGATTGTTTTGAAATCAAATGATGTTGACTGAGTATTTTTCTGATAATTTTAGTTTTAAAACCATTTAGTAATTTATGATATAATTAATGTTTCACTGACAATTAGCTATAAGTGTTTTGCAAATTACTTTGAGATTTATTTCATGCCTTCTTGACTTCAGAAGCGGATCTTATTACTTCCAGTTCAGGATTTTGTTTTAAGTTCAAACTGTCAATACTTTTTAATTTTAGGATCCGATAGTTTCAGAAGGTCATTCTTTCACGGTACTTTAATTTACTTTCAACAGTGTGAATGTTAGTCATTGACTGTCAGATCAACTCACATGTTGGTTCCTTACACAATAAATTCTTTAATTATTATTTGATTTCAGTAACATTAATAGGAATTTTGATATTGATGAGACCGATAAAAAATACTTGTCATACTTAAAATGTATAAATAGCTGCCTCTCAGAAATAACAGTTAGAGGAGTCCCACTGACTGCAACACTATAGTCCAGCTAATTGCAAAGAGTCCCTAAAAGAAAACACTGCATGTTTGCTTTTTTAGTCATATTTTTCCAAATGTTTTTTATTCTAAGGTCAGTATTTGTCAGACATTTATGATGAATAAAAGGATTGCTCACAGGATTGTGTTTGATATACAGCAGTACAGGTACTTTATTGGTAAACTCGGGAGTTTGAAACTAATTGGAAACAAAAATCAGTTGTCTAGATTTTCCTTACTGGCTCTCCTGGTTATTTTAAAAAAAGCCAAACATATTTGATGTATTGTTAAAATAACTTTTAATTCTCTTTATTGGTGTATGATATATGGGTGTAATTTTGATTATGGAGTGTTTAGTTTAGCCTTACTTCAGACTTAAATGGTAAAACTATAAAAAATAGGTTGATAACCTTTCTACTTTTGATATATTTTATTATTTATGCCTTGCACTTTCAGAAACTGGCATTATATTTTGTCTTATTTTACTGACTGCTAAAGTTAGTGTACTCTGGATTAGTTTAGGCTTATTTTTATATAGACAACATTCTTTTGCTTACCAAGACCATTAGCTATGTGGTACGAATTACCCATAGATCTTAAACACAAGGGCAATGTGATCTCACTCAAGAGCACTCATAAAACTCCCCTATTTCGACCACAAGAAGAGATTTAAAGACTTAATAATGTTTACTTCCTTAATTATTGTCTTTATATTTTTGTTTTGTAATTTCATGGTGTTTGTTTTTGTAATCTTTTCACTCTATATATTTGTTATGTGTTACCTAATATTATAAAGCACTAAGATCTAAAGATCAGGCACTGTACTAAGTCCACATTCTTCTTCTTATTATTATTATTTTCTTTTTTCCAAGCATATGGGAGAAGCAATTTTGATCAGCTGCCTGCTTTAGATAGTGCATAGTTTCCATAATTACCACATGTACAGAAATTTCAGTCACAGTGCATGAATGTAGAATAGAGGTATGCTAACATTCTCTCTACTATGAATGTTACCGATGCAAGCAACGTCACCTTATACCAGTCCCTCTCCCAGAAGTACATGATAATTGTAGAGCAGAACTGAATAATAGTTTGTATTACAAATTTTGACTGTATTGTTTATGACTTTTTCCTTCTACTTTTATCTGTAATTTTATAAACATTTGAAAGACTTTTGCTACATTTACCATTTGTCGTTTATCAGAAATTATGTTTGATTTTATTTGGGAGAGTTTATCGTGCAAAAATTGTATTAATTTTTATCTTTAAAGTTTTACAACTGCACTATATGGTAAGGATTGTGGTGATGTGCCACTGACTCCCCATCCATCCATCCATCCATCTATACATACATAAAGTAGCCTTGGCAGCTCAATGGTTAGTGTGCCGGACTCATGACCAAAAGGGTTCAGGTTTGAATCTTACCATTGGACCAGCCTGGGTTAGCTACCATCATGTGTCCTTGGGCAAGGCACTTCATGCCATTTGCCTTGGCACTAAATAGCCTGTTTGTGTTTCTGTGCCAAAAATCACCAAAGCAAACCAAAAACACACACACGCACATATATACATATGTACAGCAATGCATTTCAGCACATGAGATGACATATTTTGCACTGCACCCTCAAGAGGGAGATCATATTTTTCAGTGGTATATAGTTCCTAAAACTTGTTCACAGTTATGAAACAACTTGTTTATAACATGTGATACTCATGTACAGAACCCATCATGCATATCAACTTATTTTTAACATGTACTTCTCAATCTATCTTCAGCCACTTTCACTGCAACCACCAGTAATACATTAGCACCAAGCTTGAATGTTGACATCAAGGTGATTTTAGCTGTAGTAATTCCTTGCGGACTTTTAATTATATGAGCCATAATCCTTCTTGTGGTCTTGTGTGTAAGGCGTAGGGCAGGAAAGCATGTCCGTGAAAGTCCAGATGGTATGGCCGTACAGGACAAAGGCAATAATATAGACAGATGGAAACAGTCATTAGGATATGGCAAAGCCACTGATAATCTTGATGCAGTGTACACCACACCTGATGGCTTATTCATATACCCTGGGCCAGCAACCATGTCTACTGCCAGAACATACAAGGACAAAAAATGCCATGATGTAACAGACCAGTACAGCAGACCCTATCATGGGACCTACCAATCACCAGGCTGCATACGTTCGGAACGCTGGGCCAGCGCATACACATCAGGTAGAGCTTACGCACACAAGGACAAGAAACGCCACTGTGTAACAGACTAATACAGCAGACCCTCTAGTGGGACCTATGGTTACCAGGCTGCATATGTTCCCAGCATCTGCATGTCCTATAGGCAGAGGTCATGGTCATATCATGACCACAGTGGCAGAAAGCAACAGGGAAAGTACTACAACCAGTATGAGATGGCAGACTATGGAGGCAATAGAGCAGGATACCGACACAAAAAAACAGGATTTGGCTTTCTATTATTGAGTGTACCCTGCTGATGACAGTAATTCCTTCTTTGTCATCCATAACTGCTTCATCTTATCAACAGAATTACTAACTATAATGTAGTTGCTTATTTCATTCACAAGACCAGCTTCATTTAGTTTTTTCCATATGCCCTGCAAAATTGTACAAGGAGAGAGGCATGACACAACAATGATACTTCCAAGAATACAAAAAGAAAATATCGATCTCATAAAGACAGATATAACAATCTTGATGGCTTGCACATACTTACTGGCCTAGTTTTGTTTTTCCATAAAGATGGGGAGGTTGAGAACACAAAATTCAGTAGATGTTTCATTTTTTTTTATCTACGCTACAATCCAGATAGCATAAATAATCTCTTTAAAAGCTAAAACTGTTTCATATTTTCTTTTTCATTTTCAAATCAGATATTATTTTTTTTGGTAGTACATTTTCTTCATTTTGATCAGTTAATTCAAGATCTAACTCACAAATCAAATCCATCATTCTCAAAAAAAAATTTCCTTTTTGCTTATCTAACATATCAAATCTCTAACATCTACCTTCCTCATTCACAGGTGTCTTTACATCATCAGAGCTTGAGTGTATATGCAAGTACCAGTCTAACAAAGCTACCTTTTACTACTGTAAAACTATTTGAAATATTTCATATATGTAGAATGCCTAGTAAATAATGACTAAGACCTCCAGTGTCAACCAGGAAGTCTTATTCTGTGCTGTCATCTTTGGAACCCAGCACCAGCAATTCGTGCAGTGATCTGTTTTTTATTTCATGAAGAGCAGTTGTAATTTTCTGCCTGTGTGTCAGCAAATTGCTTACAGTAGTTCAGTTTTACAAAGGGTATTTGGTTGTATTTTGTATTTTAAAGGTTCATGATTTTTAATGCATGTCTTGTTAATGCCAGTCTTTGTGTTTTATTCTTTATATTTTAACTGTTCGGAGTATAATGTTTACAAGGAATGACAAGATTATAATATCATAGGCTTTTTGTGAAAAAGTAAGAAAATGAGAAAATCATCATGTATATTTAGGAAGTCTTCCTCATATATTATCAGATTTAGACTTTTCCTGGCAAATAGAAGTATAATTTGTGTGAGCAGCTTATTTCACTATCATATTACTCATTTCATGACACATAAATTTATATATATATGCACCTTTTCTGTGCAAATTGACCCATGGAATGGTAAAAAAATATGGAATTTACAATGTTACAATCTTTTTTTTACTTTACTTTGTTACCAGTTACACATAAATATTTTTGTGTGAACTTTTTGTTTATAAATATTCTTTGTGTTGAAAATTTGTATGTTTGTATACTTTTGTATATAATATTTCTTTTAATTAAAGAAAGAATGTTCTTAGGATCTATTTTACTCCCATTTCTTGCATTTGTAATTGGCAACTATGTAGAAACTTTGCACAGGGACAGAGACATATACACACACAAGCTTATATAAGCCAACAGTTACATAGGGACAGACCGCTCCAGTGGCCTAAGTGGTTTGAACATCCACACCTCGGATGCGGGAGGTCTCCGGTTCAAACCCCGACCGGGTCATACCAAAGACGTATAAAAATGGTACTAACAGCTGCCATGCTAGGCACTCAGCATTAAGAGGTTAGCATTAGGACTGGATATCCCGGTATCAGGATAATGTGACTGGGTGGGACATGATGCTACAAGTCTGCAGCATGATGCCCCAGTGCTTGACATCACTGTAAACTGCCACTTGGCAGACATCATAGTGATATGACTGAAAATTTGTTAAGCAATGTTAAAAATCCAAATCGCACCCCCCACACACACACACAAAAGCAGGTAAGTCAACATTTACACACACACATACACACATGTACATATGAGCAGGTAAGCCAACATTTACAGATGGACAAGCGTACATGTACACACACAAGCATACAAGCCAACAGTTATAAAGTGACACACACACACATACAAGCCAACGGTCACAGAGGGACAGACATGCATACACACACAAGCAACCAAGCTAAGTCACAGAAATATTGACACAACAGGATGCAAATGCTTCAAGGATTTATAGAAATATGCCACTTATTTTCAGAATATTAAAAGTAGATATTTAACTACAAACTTCAGTAATAAAGGCCAACTTTTACAAAACTTGTAGAATGTTTCATCATGCATTCACAGAAAGCTGTTCTGATCATTCCTTTGACAATATGCTGTTCTATTCAACATGTTGACAATATGCACTGCAAATTTTCTTATTAATATGAGGATGATAAAAAGAGTTATAAATTTTGTACATGTAAGATTAGCTTTGCTACTTCAGGAAACACATATAGCTGTTCTTCATTGTTAGGTGTACAAATGTACTTTGTGACTGCCATTAATCAGAAGACATTCCAAGTCTCGCACCAAGCTTCCACATGTGCTTTTCATCCATTATCTGTATATCTGTAATGGTATATTTGGCCATTTTGGCATTTCATGTCCTTCCTTAAGGTATGGAGTTATTTAACCATATTTGACACCTACTTTCCTCTTGTGATTTAAATTGACAAGGACTCAGAATTAACTTTATTTAGTTCTAGAAGCATTTTGATAGTTATAATATCTTGAACAATCAAAAATTAGGCTACTTGAAATGTCTGCTAGCGTATTTCATATTTTGAAACAAAAACATACAAAATGTCACCAGCTGGAATCATACATTTCGTGTTGCTTTTTCAGCTTGCAATTTCAGAATTAAAACTAGTAAGATGCTACCTTCTAGAATCATTTTCAAGCACTGACACTGAATATTTCTTTGATAGTATACCTGTTTGTTCTTTGATAGTATACCAGTTTGACAGTATACCTGGTCATGGTAACATTGTAGCCCCTTCATTAAGGTCAGTACTTATTTCAAAATGATCAAGCTATATGTAAGGATATACAAGTAGGAACTAGTAATAAGATGAGAGGGGTATTTGTGTAAAAGCATTTCTTAGTTTGAACTCTGAATCCATTTATAGCATCTGGCCCCATATCCTCAGAACATCCAGTTATTAAATTCATTTAGTTAATGAAATAAACTACATTTACTCCTAGATCAAATATCAACCCTGATATTCCCTGCTACTTGTTTGTTTTATTTAAGGAAAAAGTCTGGTGCTAAGGCCATAAAATCATTCTTATGCTCAGCTCAAAATATTGATTTATTTAATTTTCAATAGAAAATTAACAAAGAAAGTCACATGTCAGACATTTGATATGAAATATGAGCTAGAAAATATCTTATAAGCAAGGGATCTGGATGAATACATTTTTTCAAAGAATATTTCAAGAAATCCAAGCCATTCAGATTCCAAAGTAGTTGGATATTTAGATTCTGTCTTAATAAGGCATGCCATTGTTTGCATGTAACTTGCCTATCATATGGATCTCTTGTGTTACAGCAGTCAGGGTATAAGACCACTTACCAGCCTGGCTGGTCAAGACATATTAGTCTAGTTGTATGTGCATTTAATTGCAAGACAGATGAACCAGGTTCTGTTCCTGACAGTGACATGTACACTGCTGCTGTTGCTCAGTTAGTAGAGTATTGGCTTATAATCTGTGGATTATATATATGTTCTCTACCAGCCCAGACCAGTAGGTTTGTTGTGTCCTTGGAAAAGCTCTTTGCTCCCATTTCAGAGCATGATATGGCCTGTTGAGGTGTTGAAAGATCTGTTGAAAATTACCCAACCAACCAACTCAGCAAGTTACATTCTGGTGTTCATCCAACACTCATTACCTGGTGTACATCCAACACTCATTACCTGGTGTTCATCCAACACTCATTACCTGGTGTTCATCCAACACTCATTACCTGGTGTTCATCCAACACTCATTACCTGGTGGCAAGGTAGAGGATGAGTTTCAACTGGTCAGCATGAAGGATGAATGTCAGTAGTCAGAAGGGGTGGGGGGAAAATAGCATTCTTGGTGTACAGGACCCTTAATAACCAGCTTCTTAGTTGGTCCAGGCCATTTTAGCTAGTGGTATGAGATCCTGAATGTACAACACAAGTCAGGTTTGATTCCTGGAGGTGCACTACATTTAACATTTTTACCTTTTAACTTTCGTCATTTAGTACTGAATGCTTTTGGGGGTTTTTTTTAGGGAAGGTTTTTTCCTCCCATACTGTTTTTTTTTTCAGTTCTTAATTTTTTCATTTTTTTCAACTTTAAGCAGTACAGTGTTGCCAGAATTGTGCTGATTTGCTGTTAAACCATACAAGTGCTAATACATGTTTTAGTAATATAACCATTATGTCAGTAAACAAAGTTGTACTATATCTCTGTTTTATTTCTTATATAACTGTCTTTGTCAGTTAACCAAAGATATTTGAATGAAGTTTTAACATAACATGAACAAAAATCCATTTTAGTTGATCTTAGTTTTCGTTTGAATAAAAACAAACATACGTATCTGCTTAGTTGATATTTTACATTGTTTATCATGAACATTTGTTTCATATATAATCAGTATAAAGTGATTATGGTTGTATTTCATGGGTATTGATTTTAATCTTGTTTGTCAAGCTGCGTGTTTATCTTGAATTACCTTATTTTCATACACATTTTATATTTGCTTTATATCTATATTATTTTTATATGCTTTCTACATTTTAGTTAAACTGTACTGATCTCATATGTAAAATCAACTGCTGTTAGTGCATGTTACCATCATGGTCACTAGCCAAGGGTTATTGATCCACCTTGACTAATCAAAACAGAGAAAATTCCCAGTGATGCTTTCTGGTATTTTTTCGAAACTTATTCCTTTTAAGGTGAAAAAAATTGGTGTATAAGACACATTCAAAAGGATATACATGTACCATGCATAATTGAACCTACTACCACTCCACCCTCTTGACTGCCACACATAAGAACTGAAAATTAACATGTCAGCAGTGACTGCTGATAAAACCAAATGAACTGGGCACATTTGAGACCATGGACACATAGTCAGCTGACCATATAAATTTAAATTATATAGGTATTTTGAACATCGGCATCTAAATAAATTCAGGGCAAGAATTTAAACTCATTGTCATTAGCACTTTCATGTTCGAAAATTTTCATTAGTAATTGTTAACAAATATAAAAATTAATATGCTTGTAATATAGAAGGAAATATAGGTCTTCTGAAGTAGGTCAATTATCCCTATTTTCATGTAAAACTTGCATTCCAGATATTTCATGTGTTGCTTGTTATAATGATTAGGTGTCACGTACAACAGGTGTGTTAGTTATTTTATTTTCTAGCTTGCATTATTATCTGATAGAGAGCTAAATCTGGTTATATTTGCAAATACAGTAGTCCCCCACTTGGACAGCCCCCCTCACCAGCGGTCACCCGCTCCTTACAGCCAGAATCTGTCGGCACCGATGAGTTTGTGTTCAAAAGTACCCCTCACGAAAGGCCATCCCTCTAACGCGACCAGCGGCCAGCATATTAGTGCAAAAAATATAAAATTTACCCCTCACAAGCAGCTGCATTTTATTTTGTAATATGTGTCCAGAACCAGTATTTTATTCATAACATGTGTTAAGTAATCCGATTTCTGTTTATTTAAAAATGATCAAGCTATTAGTAAGGATAAACACAAAGTCATGGAAAAGGTAATTCCAGCAAAGATAGGGTAGATGGATTGTTTCAAATTACATGTATTTATAAGACAGTTTTTACTATAAATATAGTAATTTAGTGTGATTTGTGTTGGATATATTTTACATATAATATTATAAGTAAGCACCAATAATAAGACGAGAGAGGCATTTGTGGAACAATATTTCTTAGTTTGAACTCTGAATCCATTTATAACATCTGGCCCCATATCCTCAGAACATTTTTATCGCAAAACTATGACAGTTGTAACATTTACAACCTTGTACATAGCCTTTTTTATATAAAGAAAATTGTACACACACAGATACATACAAGGTTCAAAACTTCCAGTTCATATTTGTATACCTACATAACTAAAATTTAGTATGCTGATAGAGAAACAAAGGCTAAGAAGATCTTGTATAAATGTTATACTATAGTTCCATTTAATTTGTGTAAAACTTGGTAATTAATATTTAAAGTAGTCCATTAAATATGTAACTGTGGTACATATTCAGTACAGTACAGTATTGGTGTTAAAATTTGTTCTGTTATTGTTGATGAAAAAACAGACTCAGAGCTAAAGCTTGAATTTTGTGCTCAAAAAGTATTTTGATAAAGGGACAGGTGTTTGGATAAAAGGTGAGATGTTTAGATGCAAGATATGATGTTTGGATACCAGCAGAGATGTTTAGATGCAGGGTATGATATTTTAAGACAAGGTGATATGTTTGGATGCAGTGTATGATGTTTTGATACAAGGTGAGATATTTGAATGCAGGGTATAATGTTTTGCTTAAAAGTGAGATGTTTGGATGCAGGGTATGGTGTTTTAATACAGAGAGCTTATATTGATACCATGACTGCTTTAATGTTAGCTGTATGAATTCCAGGAATCTCATTTGCATTGGAAGCATCCAGTTATTAAATTCATTTAGCTAGTACATTAAATTTACTTCTAGATTAAATATCAACCCTGATATTCCATGCTATCTGTTTTTTTTATTTAAGGAAAAAGTCTGGTACATAGGTCATAAAATCATTCTTAAGCTCAGCTCAAAATATTGATTTTTTTAAATTTTCAGTGTAAAAGTAATGTGTCAGATATTTAAGCTGAGTTGAAACATGAGCTTGAAAATATCTTTGTAAGCAAGGGATCTGGATGAATAAATTTATCAAAGAATATTTCAGGAAATCTAATGCCAGATAATGCCATTCAGATTCCAAAGATGCTGGATAAATACTGTATTAATAAGGCATGCCATTATTTACATGTAACTTGCCTATCATATGAATCTCTTGTGATACAGCAGTCAGGGTATAAGACCATTTACCAGCCTGGCTGGTCAAGACATATTAGTCTAGTTGTATGTGCATCTGACTGCAGGACAGATGAACCAGGTTCTGTTCTTGACAGTTACATTAATACTATAGCTGCTGTTGTTCATTTGGTTGAGTATTGGGTTATAATCTATGGATTATGTATATGGTGGGTACCAACCCAGACCAGTAGGTTTATTGTGTCCTTGGAAAGAGCTCTGGCTCCCATTTCAGAGCATGATATGGCCTGTTGAGGTGTTGAAAGATCTGTTGAAAATTACCCAACCAACCAACTCAGCAAGTTACATTCTGGTGTTCATCCAACACTCATTACCTGGTGTACATCCAACACTCATTACCTGGTGTACATCCAACACTCATTACCTGCTGGAAAGGTAGAGGATGAGTTTCAACTGCTCAGCACGAAGGATGAATGTCAGTAGTCAGAAGGGGTGGGGGTGAGGAAATAGCATTCTTGGTGTACGAGATCCTTAATAACCAGCTTCTTAGTTGGTCCAGGCCATTTAAGCTAGTGGTACGAGAGCCTGAATGTACAACACGAGTCAGGTTTGATTCCTGTAGGTGTGTTACATTTAACATTTTTACCTTTTAACTTTTATCATTTAGTACTGAATGTTTTTAGGACATTTTTCTTAAGGAAGGCTTTATCTTCCCAGACTTTTTTCTTTCTCAGTTCTTTATACTTACATTTTTTTTTCAACTTTTAAGCAGTAATTGACTTATATAGTAATTTTGAACATAAGTATCTAAATGAATTAAAAGCCAAATGTTGAAATCATTGTCATTAGCACTTTATATTTGAAAATTGTCATTAGTAATTTTTAACAAATATAAAAATGAATATGCTTGTAGTATAGAAGGAAATATAGGTCTTCTGAAGTAGGTCAATTATCCCTATTTCCATGTAAAACTTACATTCCAGATATTTCATGTGTTGCTTGTTGTGATGATTAGATGTTACATACAACAGGTATGTTAGTTATTTTGTCTTCCAGCTTGCATTATTATCTGATAGAGAACTCAAAATGGGTATATTTGCAAATATTCGAAAGGGTACGGTGATAGGTTTTGGATTGGAAACTGTCCTGTATTAAAATCTGTTTTTAACTCAGTTCAAAGACTCCCTAATCCTAACCCTGGACAAGTTTTAAATTGATGAATATATCTGGTTCATAAGTAAATGATATTGACTGTGGATACTTTTAGATGATACTTTTATTTTAAAATCATTACTTGCCAACAACGAAATATAATTACCCATGCTTCATCTTTTTATATCTGAAATAAGGATAAACTTGATGTAGATTTTTGGCTATAAATGCGGGTATTTGGTAGATTACTTTGAGATTCGATTTATTTGAAATTCATATTATGGCTTATTGACTTCAGAAGTAGAAATCTTGTTACTTCCAGTTCAAGATATTTTATAAAGTTTGATCTGTCAATACTTTCTTGTGCTTTAGGGTCAGGTAGCTTTAAAATGAGTCATTTGTTCATAATAAGGGTATTTTACTGTTATCATGTGACTATTAGACAAAAAATTATAAAAACAAAATAACTTGTAACTGTTTGACCATAGAAATCCAGAATCATGACCATTGAATTGTTTCTAACAATTTCGAAATTATAACATATCATAATATAGTACTGTACTTATTAATTACATCTTGTAGTAAAGATTTATTCTGAACAATATATTACTTTTTGTTTAATTTAGAAAGAAGAATGCACTCTCTCACTCACTCCTTTTATCTTCTTATTGTTCCTGGTTATCAGATGTTTTTATTCCTAATTCTTATTCATCCTTCATATCAGTTTGCATATTCATGATGCCAATATTCACCAAGGTAATGCACAGAATAAGAAAGCAAATATTTACTTTAAAATATATTTTTGTAAATCATTTGCTTTTGAAACCAAACGAGATAATAAACCCTTGACAGAAATTTAAAAATTAACAAAAATATTTTTTTTATTGTCCAAAGGTTTTTTGAAAAAAGAAATATTATTGAAATTTCCACAAATCATAATTACAAGAGATATACAAGATTAACATACATGTACTAATAAATTAAATGTATAAAAATAGAGGATCATGCAGGAATGATCATGTCAAATTAAATTTACCAGTATGCAATGAGTCATGATTTCTGTCTTTTGCAAGCCTTGTTGAGCAAAAGATTATTATTAATTTATTTTAAAATTTGAGTTTTGAGGGGTCAACAACATGGTTTTATTGTGCTTATATATTTTAAGTATTATGGAAAACCTTTCTTCCAAACAACAATTATAGCAATAATAATAACAATAATCTTCATGCCAATAACAAAAAACATGGTTAGGATTATTTCAAGCATGTAGTATACATGTCTTGTATTCTGTAAATACATTACAGTAGACTTGGCACTATTCATTAATACCAGCATGACAACAATATGTTTAAACAAACTGTCATATGGGATCTATATTTGCTTCATTTCAAAACATTTACCATTCTTCATTTCATACATACATGCCTACATAGCTTGGACAATCACTAATGCTGCATGTACATTTACACTTTGTGAATATTTTCTGATCACATTAAATATTTAATGATATACGACATATCATTCAAATAATGTCATGCATTACTCCTACTCATATATCATTCAAATAGTGCCATGCATTACTCATACATATACTTATATATCATTCAAATAATGCCATGCATTATTCAAAGTCATACTGCAGTCAATTACAGCAGTTGATTTCTGTGTTGTCCCCAACAATAAAGAGTACCTTTTTTTCTCATACTGCTAATGCATTTTGTTTAGAGGTGTTAAAAGTCATGCAGTAGATGAGATTATGTGGGGGCCTTTCATTGATCTCCCATTAGCACAAGTTTGTTATTGATCCTTCTTCTGTTAAGCTACTGTGAAGATTGCCACAAAACGTTGCAAACACATTCATCCAAAGTCTTCTTGGCAAAATGAAATAATGTCCCTCAGACATCCAATATGGCCACCATGGCAGTCATCTTGAAAATCTTGTTATCAATGCTACTCTTGAATAGATGGATATGTCAGCATGAGATTTTCACCAGATATGATGCCATGGAGGCCAGCTTGAAAATCTTATCACAAGTCCTCGTTGAGGGACCTTCATATTGGTGTGTGGTATGTGGTTTACATGAAAACATCTTATTTTATTTAAGCAATCCTATCTTAAAATGATGCTAATACAACCTCCAGAATTGATGCCTTGGTCCATGATGACCATCCTGAAAATCATCTACATAGACAGACATATAGACATGGAGTTTTCACTAAAAGACCATTATAGCAACACATGTATGTAGTTCTAATCAAAATGGTGATCATCTGGCCTCCATAATGACAACATATCCATCTCAAAAATCTGGTTATCACAACTCCATTAACAAGTGGTTTTCATGAAAACAAAAAGAAATATTTCTTTGGTTCTAAATGGAAATGGTGCAGATCTGACAATCAACATTTCAGCACTTTGGGAAGGAGACAAAGGTCATTGCTTGCATATTTTACTTCAGATAGCTAATGAACACAGATACTTTTACATACTGTATACAAATAATTTTTAACTTTGTATGTATTTGTATTTTGAAATTAGCACTCTCACATTGATATGAATGTATATGGTCTTGTCTTACGTTTGTAGCTTAACTGTCATGTAAGTGTTACGTATCGGCTCGTTCAAAGTAACACAAAGAAAGAGTGACTATAACAAGCTTTGTAAATTTTAACAAAAACAATTTATTTCCCTAGAAAACACGGTGAAAAGGTAAATAGATGAAACAAGACTTAGGATTTACGAAGAAGATCCAAAAATTGTTCTAAAGTTGTGAAAACACATAAGTCCTGTGAAATAAACAGTTCTAATTTGATATAGTCTGAATCTCACTTCCGTTCCAAGATGGCGGATGATGACGTCAGACGAAGGCTAACACAGAATGTCCAGAATTTTCACTGTAAAGCACAATTGTATTGTTCTGTTCCGATTTAGAAATAATTTCAACAAATGTCTTTGTCCAAAGCCAGTAGTGTTGTTCTCCAGGGAAAATAATTATTTAGAAAGTAGATGAAATACAGCTACCACCACTAACAACACACATGTTGTTCCTCGTACGAATGCACAACTCTCTCCAGCACAGAAATACCTTTCTTAAGGTATTATAAACTCTATGAGCCACTTTGTGAACATATCATAATGATATAGCCACTGTATGATAACATGCAGTAGCCACTTTAGGGACAGGGGGAACTCCTTTGTTAAATTGGTCTGCATGTTAAATGTGGGAATGGTATTGTGGACACAGAAGTGTTTATAGTCACCATGGAAAAGGTAGTGTTAAAATGGTTAAGGGAAAAAGGTTCGATTGTTTATAGGGACAAGGGAAAAGGTAATGTTAAGCTGTGTTTTTATCTGCAATCCAAACACACACCATTACAATCCAACACATCACATATACGATCCAAACACACCACACATACAATCCAGCACCCGTTTTTTGATTATTATCCATGCACAGTCCCTCAATCCTAGGAAAAGGGCAGGAGTGCTGTAGGATACACATATCAGTATTTTTACACACAAACATACAAGCATACTATCACACAAGAGATGGATAGGATGTAAACGAAGGCAGATGAAATAGTCACACACAAACACAGCAGATCTGCCAACTCTTACGATTTTGCTGTAAGTATTACGAAAATTACCCTTAAAATACGAACTTGCGGTATACAAGCAAAAACTACGGAAAAATGATCGTTAACGTAAAATCCGATAATTGGTTCATCCGTGTTTGATATGGATCCAGATTTCATATTAGAATTAGGAAAATTAGACAGGGAACCAGACTAACTGTACAGCAGCACCACAGATGCTTTAAACTGCACCTGTTTGTTCATGCAAAGCGTCTTCATGATCAGACTGTTGATTGTATAATTTTTTTTTAAAAAAATGGCGTCCAGAAAGAGATGCATGTGATATCAAGGTGCCAATTGTTTTTCCATAAACCGTAATGCTGATGTTTTGCGAAATAAATATACTTTCTATCATACCTCAGCATGCATGTCACCCACTGTCATAGAGAACAATGTTAGATTGTCAATTTGACAAGGACAAAACCAGGTACTCCATTGGATTTTAAGAGAGATAACTCTACTGGAACTAGACAAGGACAAGAGTTATCTAGTCACAACAGACACATTTTCAGCCATGTGTACCACATTCTAAAAAAATCATAAAAAATGCAAAATATGATCTAGATAGGAAGTAAAATGATCTCACACGTTGCCAAGAGGCTCAACGTTTTTTAAGCCTCACAGAGAGTACAACTCTTACATATTGCACCAATCACAGCTAGTTTTGTTGTTTATTTCTGAATACAATGTCCCCTACACCTTAAGCTCCGTCCACCTGGACTTGCGCAATTGGTACCGTTATACCATGTTTAAGACGAAAGGGAAGATAAGCTTCTAAAAAAGTCTTAATAATCACTGCAGAAGAATAAAATGGAGTATTCAGATTCTTGTGAATAAAAGCTGGAAAGGACACAATTACGTTTTTTGGACATTATGTGCCAATTTGAGTATGCCTCGTGGCAGGAGATATGATTGCCATCATGTGAAATGGAAAAAGAATTTCTAAGAATTACGTCAAATTGAGAGATAGCAACAAGCCACTGAGTTGCATAGGGTTTGGAACTAAAGTTTGTGCAGCTGTACTAGTGGTAAATAAAGTCTACGCATACTTTACAAACATTTCAGTTGAACATAATGTTTATTGTCGCTGCGTCAAACTTTTATTTACGTTTTCCAGCTTTACAATAGCAGTTATTGATATTTTGTTACAGCTTACTGAAAACTGGTCAATCTTTTGGAGAAAATTCAACTGCCTTACTGAGACGGACTCCTTAGGGTTGGCAGGTCTGACACAGATTCACACAAATATATAAAAAATACTAATACACACAAGGAAGGATAAGGACGTGTTTATAGACACACCACTCTATCCTTGCATACATGCACACATACTATAATAAGATAAGGGAAGAAAGGACATTTTAAGTTTTTGTTGTCAAAATCACGCACAAATATCACAAAATTGGCAGATAAGATTAGAATTTCTGATTTTTTAGTGATCTGGGTTGCCCTGAAAAGGGCCACTGGGATTTTCTGTCACCAGGCTCCCATAGTGACCACTGCACCTCCTAGGTTAGGCACCACACATCTTTTCGTTTATGTGGAGACCACATGCCTAAAACTAGTCTCATTGGCCTCCTTTTCCCAATCTTCTTTTTCCTCCAGCATCCAATCTGGATGACCCAATCTGAGGAAATATTCCTTGATCTTCACTCATTTGGCATCAAGGAATCGCCGCTCGTTCTTCTGCTTAAGATTTTTTTCTTCTGTTCCCTCAGTCTCTTTTTCCTTCACCCACTCCCTCTTTATTTTTTCCCATTCCGCCTCCATCACCTCTTTGATACAGTGCTTATCAATTCTCAGAAGTGATTTCACTCTTAGGATGTCTGGTGTGGAGGTAGTACGCCAGTGTTTGGACCCAATCAGGGAGGTGCTGTACTCCATGAAACTGGTGGTCTCCATCAGCTTTAATGTGCAGGTCTGCCATTCTTCTCTTTTCTGCTCTGTACATGGTCGATGATCAATGGCACGACTGGTAAACACACTGCTTTACATGCCTGAATCATGGACATGAACGAAAACATCCCTTGCACAAAATACAAGATGCACAGATTACCAAAGGAACAGAAATAGCGTAGACCTAAAAGAAACAAATCTTCTAATTTTTTATACATTGGTTGACACAAGCACATCATTACATATCTACCCTGTAGGCAATGACAACTTTGTTTCAAAACTAGTTTTAAAGCTTCTACTGATTCTGAACTTGTTTTAGAAGTCAAAGAAAGTACCTAAGCTGGTTCGGAAACATGTCAATGGCACAAAAGAAGTATTTGTCACCATGATTGCATGCTGACAAATGAGAGATGTCATCTAAATCTGCTTGCCATTGGTGATCGATGCCTGCCAGTTTGATTTGACTTTTGAAGATATTTTGTCAAATGGGTTTGTGTAACATGTATGTATATTGATCGTTCCTATAACCATTGTTGCATACCTGGTAAATGTACACTTTTAAATTTGGTTTAAGCAGAACAATACAATTTTTTAACTCCCACTATAATTAGTAACATGTTCAGGATTGTAGTAATTGCTAGACAAACATATCTCCATGATTGGGGTTAACTGTGCTCAATAAGTAACCCACTGTTTGAAACTACTCTTCGATTCATATGGTATTTGTTTGTATAAGGGTTTAAAATGAGCAAAATGAATAGGAGTCTGTTCACTGTTGTAGAATTGTGACTTTTTTCTTGATGTTTTTTTTTTTTTTTTCACTTCCATATTCCCTTCTTTCTTTTGTTCTTCTCCTGAAGTAGGTGTCGACATCATTTCTTTTACCCTAGCTTTCATTTCTTTTCGTTTAAGAATAGGAGATGGTGTCAGCAAGGAATGATGAGCTGCAGTCTTGGTATTTGAGCAGACAAAGTTTTAAACACATCTCTCATGCCTTCTTCTATCCTTGTGGCTTGTCAACTTTTGGTTTGCTTTTCATGATCGTCTTTAAATCTGTCAGAGTATGTTTAGCTGTTTCCTCTAACGGAAGAGTTGAAGACATTGCAATATTTGGCCATACCGTTGAGATTTTTCCATTTCTGATAAATCAGTTTAATCCATCAGTGATTGTTATTCTTGTTGTAACTGTAACATCTTGTTGATTTGTATCTCCGTCTCTCATGTAATCTCTCTTAAAAGTGGTCCAGCAATTGATCCTAACAAAGCTTCGACTACTTTTATCAAGGATCCTATCAGCATAGGTAGAAATCCTCCATAATTTTTCTTCCTGACTGTTGGTTCCATTCTTTTCACTATTTGGCGAAGAATGTTTCGATATTTTTCTCTTTGTTGTTTTTGTATCTTGGAGAGAGGTACCATCCCTTTAAAAAGACAAACAACATTCACACATGGTATTGATGATTTCTTGGTGTGCTTTTTTAATAAATTGGTTTCGCATCGAAGGATTGGATTTAGTCAGTACAGTGAAACCTATCTTGAAAGACTATTGCTATGTGAGACCACCTGCCTTGAGAGACCATATCCTCAAAGCAAAAATTTAGTTATTATACAGTAGAACCTGTCTTGAAAGACCACCCTTTCTGCCATAAAATTATGGTCTCTCAAGACAGGTGGTCTCTCATAACAGGTCACAATGGTATATAATAATTAAATTTGTGACCTGAGAATTTTGCCTCTCAAGACAGGTGGTCTCACATAGTAGTGGTCTTTCAAGACAGGTTTCACTGTATAGCATTGTGAGCTGTTATGAGAGACCACCTGTCTCGGTTGGAAGAGGACTTTATGTCAAATAATTGATCTTCAAAGGAAAACTAATTGCAGCATATTTTAGGATGGTGAAATCTGATGAAAGACATGATTATTTGGGGAGAATTTTAGGAACAGTTATTTCGATTGGTCAGTAAAAATTAAGGCGTACACTTTGGGAGACTGAGGATTTAAGGGTACCCAACTTGCTCAGAATTCTTTAGTTCGACTCTTACCTTGTGAGAAGACAAAAGGTCCGACTCTTTGGGAAACTTGAGAATAGTGTTTTCCCTCGTAGAAAGGCCAGATAGCTTCTCAAAAAGGAAGACAGGCTATAGTGCTAGGACGCACGGTTTGTGTGGAAAGAAAAAGCATTAAGGTACGCAATTTTAGTTTCCATATAATATTCTATTTCATTTGTTTGGTTTTTTGCAAAATGTGTTGATATGCTTATGATTCACGCATGTGTCAAGTATTCATTTCGTAGGACTCTGTTGATATGATAGAGTGTTATGCAATTTAATTCTTTAATTTGACAGTTCATTGATAGAATTGACGGATTGCATGTAATCAAATATTCAATGTGTAGAATTCCATAAGAATATTCAAATATGCAGTATTTCATAGCGATTTATGAATTAACCCTAATATTCAATGTGTCATATTTTGTATGATTACATAAATTGATTTCCTGTGTAGGATAATATTGTTATCGTGAGTTAATGACAATTGTATATTTACATATGATTTCGTAATGCTTAAATGATCTTGCAGGTTATTGGTTACTGTAGCTAGATTTAGTGAATATTGTGCCATAAGTAATTGAGCATTTATTTTATTGAACAGAATTGACTAGTCCATTGTAAATAAGACATGTAGTAATATATGCTGGCATATATGGCCGCATTTGTCTGTAGAGAGCACGTGGTAATTTCTAGTCAATTGCCGTGCGGCGATGGCAATGAACTTCGAGCTAAGGTCATTTGTACTAAAATATAGCGGTGTACCTTACCGAGATACAGAAATCTGTAAGGACAGTTATTTGTTAAGATCACATTATGTCAGAATGTATGCAGTTTATACATACATATAAGTGGTGAAAACATATCTAGCTCTCGTAATACTCTCGTATTTAAGGAAACAGCTTTATACCCTCGAGAAGGAAGGAAGGAAGGAAAAGGAAAAGGAAAACCCGATGAGTCAGAGGGAAATCCACATCTAAGAGAGGTCGGAATAATCAGGGGTCAGAAAGGGGACCAAAGCGCACTCTTAGACGTGGAAACAAGACAATGGGAGAGAGACGTCAGGTGATGCTGTCAAGCGTGTAATTGTACTCTCTAATTCACCATTCGTAACATGTTGTAAATTGAACACTTCGACTAAATTCTATCAATGTAAATCTGTTGGATTGAAAAGTGAAATTTTGGTTATGTATTAATTGATTACATTTATTTTAGTAAATCTGTTGGATTGAAAAGTGAATTTTAGTTATGTATTAATTGATTAAATTTATTTTTATTTATTGGTAAAGGGGGCTCGTAGTTGTTTATTTCTTTCAATAGCCTTGCTCAGCTATCTGTTAACGTTCCATCGATCCGTCCACACTGGGCAATAACACCGTGGGAGGTCATTCCCTTGTTATCGATCGCCAAATCAATTAAGGAGGCTTTAATGTTTTAAAGCCCCCAGTTACACCACTTGTTGATGACACCTTTTGTTTCAGGAGCAAGGCACTGAAGTGAATCATATCTCACACTTCTTTTTCATTCTGGAATTTATCTCCATTGACTGTCGGCAGATCGTATCAACTTCACTGTGGGCAGCACTTTAAGATCAGCAGCAGTGCCATTCTTTCTGGCACGAGTTGTGTTTTCTTGGGACCTTTCTTCTTGGGGCTTTTCGTTTTCTTGTGTGACCTTGTGGCATAACCACTTTCATTTTTCTTTTCATGTTGGCATGCTGCCATCTTTTGGCAGATATGGCTTTTTTCTTTCTTTTAGTTTGAGCATTAGTACAAGGGAATCAATAATGACACCTCTTAAAGAGCTACTTCCACCAGGTTTCAGAATGATTTATTGTTTTCCTCTGAGTATAGATTCAATTGTTTTTCGAAAAAGGCTTTACCTTCATGAGGTATATGAATGATCCCTTGTAGTGTCAAAGTTAACCATCATACATGTAATATTTCTTTGAAACTAGTTCCTAACAATTGTGCAGAGATATGTGCATTTGTTTCTTTTTCATGACTGATGCCATATACTGTGCACGAATCAGTCTGGCAGGAGGATGAAATTGATAAAAGGTCTTGTTGAATAATGTTTAAAATAAAAGAAGTGCAGGGTGTTTTATGGGGGGTTTTCTTCAGATCAATGACAGAACTTCTTGACACCTAATAAAAAACAATTTAAATATAAAGTCGATATTACTAACTCTGGTTTAGAGTATTGCTTCTATTGCAAAATCAGTCATAAACAGATAAATATTATAATAAGAAATTATAAATGTAGAATAATGTTAATAAAGCACTACAGTATGTATGTATGTTTGTGTGTGTGTGTGTGTGTGTGTGTGTGTGTGTGTATATATATATATATATATATATATATATATATATATATATATCATGACATAGTGTGGTCAAACGCAAACTAAGCAGGCTACATTCAGGAGTATGGAAATCATGACACAGTGAGGTCAAAAGCAAACTAAGCAGGCCACATTCAGGACTTTGGAAATCATCACACAGTGACGTCAAAAACAAACTAAGCAGGCTGCATTCAGGACTGTGGAAATCATGACACATTGAGGTCAAAAGCAAACTAAGCAGGCTACATACATTCAGGACTATGGAAATCATGACACAGTAAAGTCAAAAGCAAACTAAACAGGCTATATTCAGGATGTGGAAATCATGACACAGTGGGGACAAAAGCAAGCTAAGCAGGCTACATTCAATACTTTGGAAATCATCACACAGTGAGGTCAAAAGCAAATAAAGCAGGCTACAGTCAGGACTATGGAAACATTGACACATTGAAGTCAAAAGCAAACTAAGCAGGCTAAATACATTAAGGTTTATGGAAATCATGACACAGTAAAGTCAAAAGCAAACTAAGCAGGCTACATTCAGGACTATGGAAATCAAGATACAGTCAGGTCAAAAGCAAACAAAGCAGGTTACATTCAGGACTATGGAAATCATGGCACAGTGAGGTCAAAAACAAACTAAGCAGGCCACATTCAGGCTGTGGAAACCATGGCACAGTGGGGACAAAAGCAAGCTAAGCAGGCTACATTCAGGACTGCAGAAATCATGAGACAGTGAGGACAAAAACAAGATAAAATGTGTATTGTATTCAGGACTGTGGAAATTAGAGCAGAAATGTGTCACCACGTTGCATTCTTTTGTGCGGAATCTTTTATGGTTTTGCATTAGATGTTTAGGTTTGAAGGTGAAATCAATCCTGGACCACTTACATGTAAAGCCCTTGCATTCCCACATGGACAGTCTCACTGAAGTTAAAGCTAAAGCAATTTTATTAGAAAGATGCCATTAAAATATCTGATGTCAAAGACTGAAACCAATCCAGCTCAAGATGCCATTAAATGATCTGATGTCAAAGACCTAAACAAATCCAATTAAAGAAGTATTTTGTAGAATTGAATCCTTAAATTACTTTCTAACCGTTATGCAGTTTAGACATATTTCTCAAATGATAACTGAAATTTTACAGCCAATTTATATTGAAACAATTTTAGTTGTAGACATTCATTTTATTTTAGATATTCCAGAAGCATTATTGAGACATTTTGAAAGCATTACTCAACCATTTGTGCATCTCATAGTTTTATTTTAGTTTCATTGGTGCCATCAATGGTCAATATTATGATATTTTATTTCTTAAAACGGATATTGCCTGCAAATGCTGAATATAACATAATCACCTGTTTTATTTTGCAGGTAAATTATAATATTCCCCTGCATGTAGAATTCAATGAACTCAGTATATGCTATTTCACCGAAAAGTAATGAACCAACATCCCAAAATTTAATGACTATAATATTTGCAGTCCAACCTCCCATAACGGTTGTCTCACTGAAAAAATCACTCTGATATCCAGCTAATGTTTAAGTTTTCCCCAAATCACTTTTTGCATGATATTCCTGCTCCCCTACCAACATCCACATCTCTTAAAAAGACTATTGACTCTTTCCATATGTGGTTTGCAAAACATAGGCTGTACTTTTTCCATGCTTGTTTCCATTTTCGTACTTTTCTCGCACACTTTCTACCAATTGATTTACGTTCATGCTAATTTAAGAGGATCTTGTTTTATTGAAAAGTATAGTTAATTATTATCTCCATCATATGCACACTCCTTTCTAAAAGGCATGTTTATCTCCCTTTATTCATTCAAAGGGACCCAAGTCCAAGGTAGTACTGACTGTAGCACACTGAACTGAATATAAAATAGTGATTTATGGCTGTTTAATCCCATACTCTATGCCATGCAATCAAACTAGTGACATAGTTGTTTCTAGATTTAGTAAATTGCTCAGTTTATTCCATGAATATCAAGGTCTACAGATGCTCATATACTAGATCGAAATAAAACTGATAAACTCTCTCTCTCTCTCTCTCTCTCTCTCTCTCTCTCTCTCTCTCTATAT